>ML800083.1:361618-380037 GCA_009831015.1 Picea engelmannii
CCTATATATACCAAGGAGACATTTTCATTTTGAAGCATCTTGTACTTGAACATTTAAGTGGGGTAAAAGGAGGTTGCCCCCTCGAAGAGGCTTATTATCTGAAATTCTCTCTTTTTCAAGGTGTTGAGTACTTTTTCTGAGGACTTTCTATGCTATATTGATATTTGGTTCTTAACACAAAGAATCTAGTGTTGCACTACAAGACGACGCACATTCCAATTAAGTATAATTTTCTATGGGAATATGTTGTAGAGAAGAACATTTGAGTTGAGTATGTTGGGACCAAAGAACAGATTGCAAACATCTTTACAAAACCGCTTCCAAGGGAATCCTTTGAGTATCTTCGTAAAAAACTTATGATAGTTTATTCCCCACAATGAATTTTGAATTCTATTATTATATGTCTTAGATTTATACGAGGAAGAACCATAAACAAGACAATTCAGTTTTGGGAGAGTTCAGTCAGGGGAGCATCCCCAGGGATAGTTCATTCAAGGGGAGCAACCCTAACATGAAGTTACCTTTTACATTGATGTTAAAGGGGGAGATATTTCTTAGGTGCATGGATAGAGAGTTATATTCTTGGAGAGAGAGCCCAGAGGCATGTTTCCATGGAGAGTGATGGTCACAGGGGGAGCATGAATGATATGACTTCAGTATTACATCAGAGTGTTTCCATCAATGCCAAAGGGGGATATTGTCGATTAATTGGGTTGGTTGTCATTCATGTCAACCCTTGAATCAAGTTCGATAGAAAATTTAGGTATCCCCAAAATTATGGTTAAGGGACTCAAAATTGTTTGAGGTATAAATGTATGAAGATCAATGTATTTGCATGTAAGACTATTCTAGATGGATAGTACATGTCATGCCATTTTTGGTGACATGTGGAACATAAAATAACTCTTCATGATTAAAGAGTTATGGCCTTGTGAATTTGGATAACCCTCTTGAGTTATCTAGAATCCCTTAGAAGGTCAAAGAAGTCAAATTATTCTAGAAACCCCTAGAAGAAGTTGACTAGTCAAACTAGGTGAAAGTAGGAGTTAATCATGGGTTAAGTTGTTGCAATAAGAAAATAATTAAAAATAAATCATTTGCAACTAGAAGAGGAGAGTTTACTATTTATGGATAAAGTGGTTACAACTTGACAAGTGGTTAGAAGTGGTTTATCCCTAAAAGAAAGAAGTTGGGTTAAGTTGGTTAGAGGGTAACCCCTAGAGGAAGCCACTTGGAGAGTATAAATAAGAGAGAAAGGGTCTCCTATTAACACCTATTGAACACATTGAATATCTATTATTGTGTAAGGTTTATTGCAGGTACTCATTGATACATCTGAAGTTACGCAAATCTGAGGTAGCAAGAAGGGTTGATGGCGAAAATTTTGGAGTTGCTGAAATACTGAAAAAAAAACCCTAGTTTTTGAGGTGTACATGGGTTGTATGTTGATGTTTGGACAACATAGGGAAGACATTATCTAAAGATAATAATTAATAATATAATAATTATTGATTATTATATATATTATATAATAAGTAAATGATAATAAAAAATAGTTATTGATTATTCAAGGGACACATCCTTTCATGGATGGTCACCTTATGTTCCCTATATATGGAACACTCATTATTGTAATAATACATCGATTATATCTCATATGAAGAAAAAATAACATGGTATCAGAGTGGGACTGGGCTCAACTCCCTCACAGGAGAGCCCAAGAAAATGAGAGAGATAGCTTGCATCTTTCCATCTTCATACTCATGGAATGTGCATCCACGGTTTCGAGCTATGGGATTTGAAATTAATGTTGTGGAATGTGCATCCATGGTTTCGAGCTATGGGATTAAAAATTAATGTTGTGGAATGTGCATCAACAATTTCAAGCAATGGGATTCTAAATTAATGTTTTGGAATATGCATCCATGGTTTCCAGCTTAAAAAAAAAACAAAAAAAACAAAAAAAACTAGATGAAAGAGTGGGCAAAGCAAATTGAAGTGAGAAGACACGGGTCACAGAGGCCTGAGGCTGATCCTAATTTTAAGGCAGGAAAAATTATTGAATGAGTAGATGTGATGGTCCATCATTGATGAGAAACCGTCATGGACCATTCATTGACGAGCAACCGTCCTGGACCATCTAAACTTGCATAGGACGCCACATTGCAGTGGCATAAAGTCTTCTCTGTTGACTAGATTTTGTCAATATGCATGGGAAACTTAACAAAATGATTTTGGGTATGTACAGTGATATGGGCCTTAGAAAGAGTTTTTCTGGACTCATACGAAGCTAAGGAAAAATTTTCACACTCACACAATACCTAAATGTTTGACCTCCCATTGCAAGGTCCTATGTCTTCGCGTGGTGCTCATTTAATGCACGCAGAAATGGAAGCCCGCATTTTCTTTAATGGTCGAGTTCATAGGCTGACTCTGCAACACAAATTTAATGGCCATCACAATATTCGAATTCTTGACTTTGGATGATCCATATGTCTAGCTATGAGTCAACGAGCTATGGGAGAACATGATTGGGTTTCTATTGGAAATATATAAACATGGATGGGATGTTGTTGTGGCAATGTTATTCGATGAGATACTAAATTAATCTTTATCGAAATTTGTAGCTATATGTGCAGCCATTTGTAGAATCCGTTTCTTTGAGAGAATACACAAATTCTTACATTCTTTGAGATAACTCAAGGTTTGGACAAAGAAGATTTGAAAATGGGAAGATCTCCTTGTTGTGATAAAGTTGGGGTGAAGAAAGTTCCATGGACTCCATAAGAAGATATTGCACTTGTGTCTTATATTCAAGAACACGGGCTAGGGAATTGGAGATTGATCTCTGTATGAACTAGTTTGTTGAGATGCAGTAAGAGTTTCATATTTGTACCACCTCTGTCCATATGGCCATGTACTCCTCCACCATGAATGACTCAATGAAATTTCTGGATGGAAATATATGATTCACATGTTTATCAAGATAGGGTTTATATTCCTAAGAAGAGTAGTGTTATACAAACCCCTTTGGATTTCATGGCATTGATGCTTTTCTCGTTATTATGTTTGAAGAAGTATCAAATAGGTCGTACAAGTGGTGGCTATAGAGGGTTATATTGGAATTGACTATTCTAACTATTGTTGTTGTGTTGAGCCTTACTCTCTTTACATTCTGGGAAACTAAGAAATGACTTGATTCCCGTTTACTCACATTCATCGTTGTTTTTGCTGGAATGGTGATTCTCATTTAGAGTGAAGTCCTCATAAGATTTGAGGAACATGACTCCCAAGGAGGTCTACACCGGAGTGAATCCTGAGGTTGGAACACTTCAGGATATTTTGGTGTCATGTATACATTCATGTATCCAAGGAGAAAAGGACCAAGCTAGACCCTTCAAGAAGAAAGAGTACATTTGTGGGGTATAGTGAGTCTTCGAAGGCATACTGGATCTACATCCCTGGTGAGAGATAGATTGAGGTGAGAAAATATGTTACCTTTGGGGAGGAGGTAGCCTTCAGGGGATCTAGAGGATCTCACATGATGATTTATAGTGAGAGATAGGAAGAGATGGTTCCTTCTCTCCCTCACACTCCAACAATTCAGAGGGAGACAATTGAGCCTATTGATCAAATTGATCACGTTGATCTTGTAGCTCTAGTTATGTTCCCAGAGATATTGTAGTAGGTCGGAAGAGACCTACATGGACTCGCCAGACTCTACAAGAGGAAGAAGGACATGAATCTCCTTGTGGTACCTTCCGAGAGAGAAAGAGACCTCATAGATATTCATGCTTTGCCACAACTATGAACGACATCATTCATTCTAAACCTTCCTGTTATGAGGAGGAAACTAGTCATCCAGTATGGAGAGATGCCATGATGGAGGAGTATCAGTCCATCATGAAGAATGATATGTGGAATATTGTTCTGATACCTCAAGGGAAGTTTGCAATGACTTCCAAATGGATCTACAAGATCAAACACATAGATGACGGGAGCATTGAGAGACACAAAATGAGATTTGTTGCTAGAGGATTCTCTCAGGTGGAGAGAATATATTATGAGGAGATATTTTCTCTTGTTTCTCGATACACTTCTATTCAGATGATTATTTCCCCTCCAACATCCATGGGTTGTAGAGTACATTAGATGGATGTAAAGACAACCTTTCTCAATGGAGATATTGGGGAAGAAATATACATCGAGAAGCCATATGGTTTCGTGATACATGAGAAGGAGTCTCATGTGTGCAGGTTGAAGATGGCCTTGTATGGAATCAAGAAACCACCTCGATCTTGGTATGAAAGGATTGATATACACCTAATGATTTTGGGGCTTCAAAAAAAGCATTGTCAATTCCAGCCTGTACTACAAGATTGTTAATGGTGAGTCCTTGATTTTGTTCCTCTAAGTTGATGATTTATTCCTCATCGATAAAGAGAGCCTTATTGTTGAATGAAAGTATGCGTTGGCCTCTAAGTTTGAGATGAAGGACCTTGGTATGATGCACTACTTCTTGGGACTAGAGGTGTGGCAAAGAACTGATGAGATCTTCCTGAGTCAGGGGAAGTACACATTTGAGAAATTGAAGAAGTTTGAGTTATTAAACTTGAAATGCATGGCTACAGCTATGGTGACGAATATGAAGAAACTATGTGTGTCTTCTTCTGATTCCGACGAGATTGATCCGACCTCGTACAGACAACTGATTGGATCATTGATGTATCTGGTTAACACTATACCAGATATTTTCTATGCAGTGAGTGCACTTAGCCAATTTATGAGCCAAGTGAGATAGACACACTAGATTGTTGTGAAGCATGCATTGAGATACCTGTGAGGCACAGTTCGACATGGTCTGAGATATACTTCCAGTATTGATATAATATGGCAGGAATATATTGACTCTGATTGGGTAGGGAGCATAGTGGATAGAAAGAGCACCTTCAAGTGTTGCTTCACTTTGGGATCTTTCATGGTTTCCTAGTGTAGCAGGAAATGAACTTATGTGGCATTGAACACAACAAAAGCATAATACATTGCATTAAGTATGACATTCCATGAAGCAGCGTGGATTCACAAGCTCCTTGTAGATCTATCTGAACATGTGCTGGATTCCACCATTATTCATTATGGTAACCAAAGTTGTGTGAATATCTCTGATAATCCGATGCTTCATGACAAATCAAACCACATTGAGATCAAGTACCATTTCATCTGAGACATGGTGTAGAGGAAGGAAATATTGGTGTAGTACCTTCCTACAGATGAGCAGGTTGTTGATGTTATTACCAAACTAGGATGAAGTTTAAGTACTTCTGTGATGGACTTGGCGTGGTAGAGAATGCCTCCCTCGCTGAGAGGGAGTGTTGATGTTTGCATCTTCCTGATACATTCTCCAGATCGTACTCCTATGTGACTGAGTTGATTTGATCTATGATGACACTTATATGAGAAGGGATAAGTGGGGCACCTATCCAATAAGGGATAAGTGCGGCTGGGCTTATAACCCAACGTCCCATATGGGTATCACATGAGGACATGTCAAGGGAGTTGACCCTTGACATCATACACTATGGGAGTTGACCCTAGTGTTTCTAGAGAGTGTAGCCTCTAGAAGTCCACATGGAGTGCCATGTGTGACAAACTTTCTCCAGATCGTACTTCTCTGTGAATTGAATTGAGTTGATCTGTGAGGACACTTATCCAAGAAGGGATAAGTTGAACACTTATTCGAGAAGGAATAAGTGCATTTGGGCTTATAGCCCATCATCCGATGTTCAGAGAACATGAGGACATGTCAAGGGAGTTGACCCTTGATGTCTCACACTATGGGGAGTTGACCGTAAGTGTTCCTAGAGGGAGTAGCCTCTATAAGTCCACATGGGAGTGTCATGTGTGACAAATCTTTTACTACTATGGTGGTTTTGTACCACTGGCAGAGACTGTGTGTCTTTGGACAGTAGTTGTGTACTACTATGGAAATATACCTCCCTAGCTAAGAGGGAGTGTTGATGTTTCAACATCAGGCATAACTTCTCCTACATTAGGTTGTAGACCAAGGGAGATAGGATAGATTTATCACAAAGGTTCACTTGTGATAAATGGGCCCAGACGTAGTCCTTCCTTGATCATGACAAGGAATAATATGGACTCGAGGTGCTTGAAGAGATTTCCACGTGTCAGTTAGCATCAAGCCAAAATTCACTCATAGGTGTGTGCCTGTGGTGAAAGATCCTGGTGTAGTCTTTGTCCTAGTCATGGTGATTTGACAAGGAATGATAAAGACTCAAGGTGTTATATGCTTTTACTTGTGGACCCAAAGTGAGCCTAATCTCAGAGAGAGTTAATTGGCTCAGAGGGAGAGCCGCATAAGGAGTTTCTCCTCGGTTTAGGTGGGAGAGATATATCTCCCAAGACTGAAAGACAAGTGTCATGAGTTTAGGGTGAAGTTTGTATACTTCAAAGACAAGAGTGGCATGTTGTAGAATGTCTACCTCATTGAGAGGGAGTGTTGATGTTTGGACAACATCAGGAAGACATTCTCTAAAGGTAATAATTAATAATATAATTATTATTGATTATTATATATATTATATAATAAGTAAATGATAATAAAAAATAGTTATTGATTATTCAAGGGACGCATCCTTTCATGGATGGTCACCTTATGTTCCCTATATATGGAACACCCATTATTGTAATAATACATCGATTATATCTCATATGAAGAAAAAATAACATTGTAGTGGAATAATTCACATATGTATGTAGGTTGGAAGTATAAAAGGGCGCGTACAGTTGGAAAAACCATGAAAGCTTGAGTTACTGAGGGTTTCAGGTTCACAGAGTTTGAAAGAAAGATCCGAGGAAGGTCTACAGTGATCAGGTACAACAGATCTATCTACAGGTTCAAAAGGTATGTATTATTTTTATGAGTAGTTGTATATTGTTGTCTACATGAGATATGGTTATGGGGGTTTGAGGATTTTCCCTAGGGAGGTTATTGGTTTTATGGAACTTATTGTATAATTCAAATCTAAAGAAATACAATTCCGGTATATCTGATATTTATCATTGGTACATATTGCTAGTGTTGAGGCAAATCTTGTATTTCTTGGCACATGGTTGAGGGATTTTGGTTGTGAAGTGGTTGTGAAACATGGTTGGTAAAGGTCCTGTGGACCTATTACAATCCCAAAGACGCAACATGGGAGCATGAAGATGCCATGCAGGAGGAGTACTCACATATTTTAAGAGCCTTTTGAAGCATTTTGTTGTACATATGTATATAATGCATTGAGGATAGTGCATAAATAAGGGGGAGGGGAATGTAATACCCCTAGGATGAACCCCAATTGTAAATGTGAATATATTTTATAGGATAGTGAGCTAAAATATTTTGGGCCAGAGTGCCTTTGTATATATGTTTTGACACCAAAGTTCCTGTGTGATTTAGGCTAGGGAGCCTATGATTTGGAAGGCTAGTGATCCTAGCAAACATAATATGTAATCACACTCGATTATATTAATGAAATACATCACTTCTATAGACCAATTCAAAGAAACATTATGGGGGGATAAGACTCCATGAGATGGAAAGGGGGCTAAGGGATTAATAAAAGGGGATGGGTCAAGGAGGATTAAGCCAAGAAATAAAATAATATTGTTCCTAAATAATAATATTTATTATATAATTTATCCTAAGTTCCTAAGTGAGGGAAATGACCGAGTGGAGTCAAAGGAATTTTCCTAGAGAAACCTTGAGAAACTCCTAGAGAATTACCAAGTGGAGTCAAATGAATTTCCTAGAGGAACTCCTTGAGAAACCTTGTGTTCCAAGTGCTATAGATCTCTCAAAATTCCAGGATGGCTTGTTGTTGAAGCCCTAAAAGGGAAGTGGGGCAACCAAAAAGACTGTTGAGGAGAGAAGGGGGTACATTTCCTTATGTGGGAAAGACTGTGGGGAATGATAGGCTATGAGTTGGGAACTATTGCTAGAGTGTGCACCTGAGACTGTTCTTTACAGTGTTATTTGTCAGACCTTATTTTGTCTTAGGTATCCTTTTCCATGGTGGAGTCATAGCCCTAGCTCGGGGGTGACCTATTTTTGAGATTGTATGAACAACAAAGTCTACCGCCAAGAGGAATGTCTAAGGTTTGCATGTAGTTGGTGATTTATAAAAAAAAATACAAGTAGTATTTTATGTGTGTTTACAAGTTGATTATTGTGGGTATGTTTATGATTAATTATGTTGTTTTAATTGTACATAATTGTGCATGGTTGTGCATGTTATTGTGGTTCTACATAATTGTGTCATATGCAGGGCATGCTGGTTAATAAATTGTATTGTTAGTTAATTTTAGCAGTAATGGTAACAATATTCTCACACGAGGCTTGAATCATCATGCGCACCAGGAAATAGTTTCACGCGCAAATTTTCTTAGTGAGTTATTTCAACAATTAGAGTTGGTACCCGAGAAGAAATTTGTTGTGGTGTGACCCAACTTGGGGCTGGGTACGTTACATTATGGTGTCAAAGATTATTTTCAAGTTTGCTGGTAATGAGGGATGCTGCAATTTAATTCCCTATTTCCTTTTCTTCTTCCTTTTGTCTCATTCATTTTTACAAATTTAATTTGTCTTACAATGTTTGCTAACCTTCATAAATTGTTCAATTGTCTCTTAGAAATATTGAGTCTTAGAACCCTTCATCAGTTCAGATCCATTTTTTATCAAGAATTATTCATTTTGTTTGAAAACAATCCTAGAGATGATGCATTATTGTATTAATACAATAGACATTATTATTATTAATATAATGTTGGAAATAGAAGAAAATTCACTTGAACTTGTTGATGGGTATTATTTTCTTATGGTACCAAAGTAGTAACCAAGACTTGAAACTAAGCCTAAGAAGAACCTTCATGCCTATATGACAACCAAAGAAGCATAGTATCAACATAGATAATCTTGATGGATTTTGTTTAGTTGGATATCAATGTGGAAAGGAGTTGCATTGAGGACATATTTCTCAGAGACAAAGTATTTGCATAGTCTTGGTTTTTGTTGGTCTAATTAATACAATGTTATTAGTTGGTTGATGTGTTTAGGTTGTGCCAAAGAGAAAGGCATACTTCTAATCTTCAAGTGTAGTGGAATTTAGAACCAAACTCGAGAATAAATCCCTAATAGTCATTTAGAGAACAAAGATCTTTGCATAAGTTAAAGAAAAAAAGATAAGAAAATTTAATTCCACAAAGTATCCGCATTGGTGAAGAAAGTGAGCTAGAAATCCCTTGTTTACGGGTAATTTACATTACGTAAAATAAATATGAGCATATCCAAATTATATATGCAAATCCCCCTCAACATTTTCTTGCAGAAAAAAACTTATAAATGATTATGGGGTAGTATTCTATGGAGATTTTCAAAATAATATGTTCTAAATAAGATTTGTTTAAGATAAATAATGGTCAAATAGACAAATGCATAAGGTGAAAACATATATCATAACTCAGTTGTCAATTTATAGTGAGGATGACCATAATTCCACACTAATGCGAGTGAACTCATCATGGTTATTCAAGGAAAACACACCACATGAAATAATGAATCGGTGGTCCATAAGGGTGTTGCGACTCACAACAATACTGAGAGGTGGGGGGTGAATGAGTATTGTATCATATTTTCTTATTTTATTTCCTTTCAATGAGTTACTATCATTTTTAATTGCTAGCTTAATCACCAATGCATGCAACAATAAAAAATAAACAGAAGACACAGTACACCATAAGTTTTACGTGGAAACCCAATGCAGGAGAAAACCACAATTTTTACGTGGAAACCCGATGTGGGAGAAAACCACATAACATATTTCTTTATGTTCTTCTGCAAGCTCCAAATTATAATTTATAATTTTATAACTCGACAGGAACCCACCTGTTGTAGATAATGAGGACACCAATCCTCTCAGGAACCAACCTATTACAAATGTTGAGGATTTTGATCCTCTAAGGCACCAACCTATCACAGATAATGAGGACACCAATCCTCTCAAGCACCAACCTATTACAAATGATGAGGACTTCTATCCTCTTAGGAACCAACCTGTCACCAATGATGAGGAAACCAATCCTCTCATGAACCAACCTATTGAGTGAGAACACAATTCTTCTCCCTTACACCACCTTTCCTCCATTTACTTAGTTTTCTCTAAACAATTTCTTTGCATAAAGAAACTTTACTCAAGACATTTCTCTGTGAATAAAAGTGATCTGATATATCTCCAGTTTATCTCATTAGAACCTTGATCCTTTCTCTTATCAACAACTCATGCTCTCATAGCACATGACACATTTCTATTTAAATTGTCTCAGCCTCAATTCGAATGACTTTATGTGGACACATAACAGTTACAATGTGGACATGTCTTGACCAAATCAAATTCCAATTAGTTATATGTGGACATGATTTTGTATAAATTAAGTATGTGGATGCATAACTGTTATATTATGGACATATCTTGACCAAATCAAAGTCCAGTTAGTTATATGTGGACAAACGTATGTTCTGGACATTCCTTGACTAAATCAAATGGACCAAATCTTCCTTGTTTTACGAACACGTTCATGGTCGTAGCAATTCACATTCTGGTTTACAAAGAACCTACTACGTACATATAATAAGAGTGCACAACACAAATCACAAGTCATTAACCTATTTCACTTTCCTTGCAACACACTCACAAGGTCGTCCCACCAGATTGTGAGCTCACCCTTATGACTCACTTACTTGACTGTTGAATTTCCACTCGTTTCATCACAGTTCATTTCGTCACTCATCGTACTAGCTCAAGGCACCATGCAGTCATTGCAAATACATCATCATGTTGTAGTACCAACACCCTATTATCTACTCCACAATCACAGACAAGGGAATATGTCGTAGTTCACATCGTTGCACTTTTCTCCTTCTTACTTCACTGTGTCGCAGGTCATCCTCCTATTCTGCACACACTCCTAAAATACTCAATCACTTCCATGATTTCTTTTGTGATGTTGATCATTTCTTCCTTGAATCCTTCTTCACATTCTGTTTTCAACCTTTCATTACTTCTTCTAGGGGTTCCATTGCAAGAAGTCTATGATATTGCAGTCGAAATAATCCTTCTCTGCACTTCCTCTTCCTGTGCTCCAAATTTATTCCATCATGTCTATGCGCCATTTCCATGATATCGTTGACATGAATGACAACATATTCTTAGAAAACTCTCCCTTTTTCATTGATGGAAACTCTACTGTTGAGTTGCTCCCCCTTTCAATGTGTTCCACTAGCATTCACTCCCCCTTGTTGTATACTCATCTTTGTCACAAATCTGTCCTTTTTGTTGCACTGTTGCATGTTTTTCTCCCCCCTTTGACATCAATGGAAAACAAATCTTCCCTACTGACTGCACACATTTTGACCTTGAATCCCCCGATCTAAATGTTGTAGAGACTGCTTCTCTATTTCTTTCACTGCTTCCCCTGAGGCTGTACATGTCGCTTTTTCATAAAAGTGACGTGCCTTAATGAGGCGTGGGAAGGAGTCCAAACTTCTCTCTAAGGTACTCAAAAGAGGTCCTAGGTAGTGGCTTGGTAAAAATATCTGCAATCTTCTCTTTGGAAAGAACATACTCTAATTTTACAACATACTCCTGAACTTGTTCTCTGAGAAAGTGATATTTCATGGGTATATGCTTAGTATTAGAGTGTCAAACATGATTTTTAGAGATATTAATAGCACTTTCATTGTCACACATGATAGAGACATGTTGATCTCAAGGAACCTGAATATCCTTGATATTGTTCTTTATCAACAACATTTGAGTACAA
Source organism: Picea engelmannii (assembly GCA_009831015.1). NCBI lineage: Eukaryota > Viridiplantae > Streptophyta > Pinopsida > Pinales > Pinaceae > Picea > Picea engelmannii. The sequence goes on from ML800083.1 coordinate 373,499, forward strand.
TAGGATGTTGCAGCTATATACTCTACTTCAAATGTATAAAATGAAATGGAAGTTTGTTTCTTGTTGAGCCAGGATACTAAACAATTGCCAAGAAAAATGCACGTCTACTAGTGTTTTTTCTATCATTAATACTTCTTGCCCAATCTGCATCTATATAAGATCTGAGAACAATATATATTTCTTTTGGATACCACAAGCCATAATCAATAGTTCCTTGCAAATATCTAAATATTCTTTTAACCACCCATGAGTTTCCTTAGGATTGGCTTGAAACCTACCTCCCAAACCCACTTCTTGTATGATGTCAAGCCTTGAAGCTATTAAATAGAGTAAGTTGCCTATCATATACCTGTACATGGTTTGATCTACTTCTGGATCATCTTCACCCTTGTTGAGTTTGCAACTGGTAGTCATGGGAGTTCTTACTGGTGTGGAATTTTCCATGCTAAACTTTTTCAATATTTCCTTGAGATATTTTCTTTGAAAAATGAAAATTCCTCTTTCTGATTGATGAATTTGTAGGCCAAGGAAGAAGGATAGTTCCCCTAACATAGAAATTTCAAACTCTTATTGCATTGTAGTTGCAAACTTCTTACTCATTAATTCAATATTAGTGCCAAAAATAACTACAATAATTAACAGATCATTACATTCATCCTAGATGTATAAGTTTCTATCAACAATTCCATTTTTGAAACCTTGCTAGTGAAAATACATGTCAAGTCTGTAATACCAAGCTCTTGGAGACTGTTTTATCCCATGCAGGTATTTCCTTAATCTGCAAACATTGTCCTTTTTTTCAGTTAGTTGAAAACCCTCTGGATACTCTACATAACATTCTTCCTCTAGGTCACCATTTCAAAAGGTTGATCCATATGATAAATTTTGAATTTTTTGTAACATGCAAATGCCAAAAACATTTTGATTTCTTCAATTCTTGCAACAGGGGAAAATGTTTCTTCAAATTCCATGCCTTCTTCTTAAGGATACCCTTCACATACCAGTCTGGACTTGTTCCTGACTATCTAGCCATCTTCATTTAACTTGTTTTTGTATACCCATTTAGTTCCAATTACATCCATGTCATCGGTCTTGCGACTAGATCCCAAGTATTATTTTTCTCTATTTGGTCTAGTTATTCATTTATAGCTTTGACCCAATGGTCATCCTGACTTTCTTGAGCAAAGTTTTGCGGTTCACTCGTGGATAACAACAAAAAAATTTCAGAACTAGATGTATCTATTAGTTTTCTTCTAGTTTGTAAACTTGCTTCCTTGTTTCCAAGAATCTATCTCTCGGGATGATTTTTTGAACATACCTTGATGGGGTCTTTGGATGTGATGTTTCCATTCTCTTCTCTTATTATGAATATGCTTGTTCTTTTTGCTCATCCATTTCGTCATATTGTAACTCATTGTTGATTGGCTCATCATATTGATCATTATGGTGTTGATGTCTCACTGGATGAAGTGGTCCCTCATATAACTTTACATCTATGCTCTTAATTATATTATGGATCCTTTTGTTGTAGCACTTGTATACTTTACTTCTGGACAAGTATCCTAATATGATACCTTCATCAACTCTAGAATAAAATTTACCTAAGTTGTCTTCATTTATTTTAATGTAGCATTTTCTTCCAAAACTTTTGAAGTGCTTTATTGATGTTGGTCTTCCACACCATAGCTCATAAGGGTTTTTATGGTTGTTTAATCTTATGTAATATTTATAGAGAATGTTAACATCAGTTTGAACAACTTCTCCCCAGAAGGTTTTGGGTACTTTTGATTCATCAAGCATGGCCCTAGCCATATCTTTAATTGTTCTGTTCATCCTTTCTACTAATCCATTCCGTTGAGGGGTTCTGACAATGAAAAATTGTCTCTTGATCTCATACTTTTCACTATAACTGTTGAATTATTCAGATGTGAATTCTCCTCCTCTCTCTGATCTTAGGCGCTTTATTTTTAAATCCATTTCATTTTCTACTCGTGCTTTGAAAATTTTAAATTTTTCAAAAGCCTCAAACTTGTTCTTTAACAATCCAACTCAAGTCATCCTGGTATAGTCATCAATCAACAATATGCAATATTTTTTACCTCGAGGTTTACAGATCACCTATTGTGTAGATCCTTTCATTTAACTTGTTTCTGTATACCATTTAGTTCCAACATTGGGTCTTGTGACTAGATCCCAAGTGCTATTTTTCTCTATTTGGTCTAGTTCTTCATCCATAGCTTTGATATAATGGTCATCCTGAATTTCTTGCACAATTGTTTTTGGTTCACTCATGGATAACAACACAATATTTGCAGAATTAGATGTATCTATTAGTTTTCCTCTAGTTTGTAAACCTGCTTCCTTGTTTCCAAGAATCTATCTCTCTAGATGATGTTTCTGAACATACCTTGATGGGGTCTTTGGCTGTGATGTTTCCATTCTCTCCTCTTCTTCTGAATCTTATTGTTCCTGTTGCTTGTCCATTCCATCATCTTGTAAATAATTGTTTATTGGTTTATCATATTGATCATTATGGTGCTCATGTCTCACTGGATGAAGTGGTCCCTCATATACCTTTACATCTATGCTCTTAAGTATATTATGGAGCATTTTGTTGTAGCACTTGTATCCTTTACTTCTGGACAAGTATCCTAATAGGATACATTCATCAACTCTAGAATCAAATTTACCTAAGTTGTCTTCATTTCTTTTAATGTAGCATTTTCTTTCAAAAAATTTGAAGTGCTTTATATGCTAGTCTACCACGCCATAGCTCATAAGGGGTTTTATTGTTGTTTACTCTTATGTGAGATTTATTGAGAATGTTAACAGTGGTTTGAGCATCTTCTTCCCAGAAGGTTTTGGGTACTTCTGATTCATCAAGCATGGCCCTAGCCATTTCGTGAACTGTTATGTTCATCCTTTCTACTACTCCATTCTGTTGAGGGGTTCTGGCAATCACAAACTGTCTCTTTATCTCATGCTTTTCACAATAACTATTGAATTATTTAGATGTTAATTCTCCTCCTCTATTTGAAATTAGGCACTTTATTTTTAAATCCATTTCATTTGCTACCTGTTCTTTAAAAATTTTAAATGTTTTAAAAGCCTCAAACTTATGCTTTAACAATCGAACTCAAGTCATCTTGGTATAGTCATCAATCAACAATATGAAATATTTTTCAATATGAAACTAATTAGTAATATTTGTAATACTAGATGGTTGTACAAGAAAAACCTATTTTGCACATATAATATTGTTACTGAGTTTTATAATGAAATTTACTCTCAGTTAAGATAATACTCTCAATAATAACTTTTAGTTTCTCCATTAAATAGTAAATAAGAATAATAGAATCACATTTTAAGGTCAAAAGTTATTTTATATTTTCCATTAATATATACATGTTATTGTTTAACATAATAAAAACTTTATTAAGAAAAAGATGTTACATCAGTGATCCTATCTATGCTATATTTATCTAGTAAATTGAAAAGTAACCTAATAATAGCTTAAAATTTAACATGGTATCAGAGCTAAGATGAAGAGAGCATCTTTCATAGGAAAAATAAAAACGTCATTGTTGTCGTACAAGAAAATTAGGGATTTTTATTAAAGAGGAATTTCAGCCCAAAGATCATCTAGAAAAGTGTGCCCTAGCCTAAGGAACTCATTGGCACCTTCAACACACCTTTTCAATTGATAAAACTCCTGGAAAGTGAAACCCTAGTTTTCACCAGTACTAGAAGACCAAAAAATCAGAAGTACCAAAAAACCAGAAGCACCAGTCCATAAATCCACTAGTCGATTTTGAAGGGGCAACATTTGGATTTTATGAAATCTAAACACACCAGGCTACTCGCCTCATCCAAGTGCACCTCCTGGTAAGCTCAAAATTCAATTCTAAGCATTTTCATTTTTTGGTCATTTTCCTAGCTCCAGGTAAAAGATGTCTGCAAGCACTAATCTTGTTGACAAGCTAGAAGGTGTGGAAAAATTACATTCCTGGAAGTATGGTATTGCACTCATTCTTGAATAAAATGACCTAGAAATATTCATTAAAGAGAATGTACCAGAACCTGTTGATGCTGCAACTAAAGAAAAACACCAAAAAGGCATAGTTAGGGCCAAAAGAATCATTGCAGATTCTATCAAAGATCACTTGATTCCTCAAGTGGCCTCAAAGAAGACTCCAAAATAAATGTTTTATTCCCTAAACCGATTATATGAAGGAAGGAACATCAATCAGAAGATGAATCTAAGAACTCAACTCAAGAATACAAGGATGAAGAAAGGAGAAACAATTCATGAATATTTCTCCAGAATATCACAACTCAAAAAACAACTAGAAGCTAACTTCATAAGAGTTCCAGATAAGAATAAATATGTTTCAAAGATCAGATGCTACAACTATCAAAAGTTGGGATAATTTTCCTATGACTGTCCTCAAGGAAAAGGGAAAAGAAAGCATCAAGCACATGTGGCAAAGGAAGAGGAATCTCCTCCCTCAAAGAAAGATTTAGTAGAAATCGAGGATTATGTACTTTAAGTTGAAGATAGTTGATCTGAAGAAATATTGCAAATGGTGGGGTCTGTGGAGCCTCCCCACATACAAAAAAAACATAAGTATTCATGTTTATTTTTAGTATCTTGTTTACTTTAATACTTTATCATTACAAGTTAGATTTTTTGTGAGAACGTTAATCAACCTCATTTTATTTCAATGTCCATGCAGACTTATGAACGAAGTATCAAAGAAGAGGATAAAGAAAAAGATAAAATATTTATTTCAGGTATGATCACTCATGAGAGTGACAACGGTATGTGTTTAGCTATGATAGTAAGGGAAAATTTGGTAATTTCATAGCTAGAGTGAAAAAGAGTTCAAAAGTCTTATTCATGATTAGGGTTTTAGATGTGTACATGGTTAAACAAGTTTTGCTTAAGAAAATATGTGTACTACTCTGATAGAAATCATGATATAGTTTTATTTGATTACTGCTTATTGTTACTGACTGATTGGCTAAGTGACATATCTCAAAAATCATACTGTAATTAAGTTTACAGTTCTTGAAATAAATAACTTATGCCTTGACTTGCAGAAGTTAGACAACATGAGAAGGATGTATGATATGGTGACAGTCAATAAAGACTAGACAATATCCAGTATTTATATAGGAGCAGAGGCTCCTAACGATGCATAACAAAAAAGTTCAAGATGAAGAGAAAGATGGATACTCAGATATAGTTTATGAGATGAAGGTAACTGCAGGTTGTTCCAGTACCATTCTTATAGATGCAGAGGGAGTAGGTTGATCCAATATGAAGTCAGAAAGAAATAAATGTTCGAACTCAAGAAGGCACCCAAGATATTAAAAAACAAAACTTCAAGGATGATGATTAGAAGCTCTTAGTTTGGTGCAAGAAGGAGCTATGTCTCCAAGTTCAAAATGGAGGATCGTGATTTGGTGCATTTAGGAAAGAATATGGATGGTGCCCAGATATTTTGATCAAGATGAAAGTTATCCAGTAGATGGATGGTGCCCAGTAGATGGTATTATACCATGGAAATATTTTGGACCACAAGATATTTTTCAGATCCCATAGCTAGACCTTTATAGAAAAGAGAAGAGACCTTCGTAGAGAAGAAAGAGACCTTCGTAGAGAAGGAAGAGACCATCGTAGAGAAGGAATGAAAAATCCCACAGGAAGAGACCTTCGTAGAGAAGGAGAAAGAGAAGAGACCTTCGTAGAGAAGAGTAATGAGAAATTTGCCAAGGTTGGCCTTTATCCAAGTGTTGAGTTTTGGATACTCTAGGGACATGCTAGAATACCCTTATAGAGAGGGGTGTGACCACCCTCATATAGAGGAGTGTGGATGTTTCTCCAAGGAGCAACGAGTAGATACTTTCCTCTTGCCAAGGATTGAGTAGCTTGAAACACAAACCTTGACCATGTGGAATGGTTAGTTGGCTCTTGAGGTTTGTGTCGTGATCCTGCGTGGATCATGGAAAGGGAGTCTAGTATTGCCCAGGATAGCATATTAGCTTCTCTATTTCATGTGGGATGACTAGGAGTGAAGATATGGTAGCAGTCCTCCCCAATGGATGGGTGAGATAGATGACTACAAGAGGAGGGAGAACATAAAAGGAATGGAATAACTCATAGAATATCTTCTGTATGAAGATAAGAAAAAATATCTTCTGTGTGAAGATGAAAGAAATAAAGAAAGAGTATCTTCTATACGAAGATAAAGAAGAAAAAAACTTCCGATGATTTATAGATATGCCAGTCATGATGCCAGATGACCAAGTGGATTATGTTGATTCCTCATGTTATCCATTTGATGTTGTTACCCAGTTGATGATGTTATCCAATTGATGTTTTTGTCCAGTTGATGATGATTATCTAGTTGATGATATTGCCCAGATGTTATTGTTCATTTGATGATGACATCCAGTGACCTTCCAAAAGACAAAGAATATCCTTCTTGTTAAGAGGGAGTGTTAAAATATTGTGTAACTGCAAAGAATATTAT
>ML800083.1:392002-414975 GCA_009831015.1 Picea engelmannii
AGATTGTACTCTAACCAACACATTTGGTCTTACTTAATTTGTATCTATTATGAAGAAGTTATGACATTTTTACCTGAAACACCTGTTTTAGACTAGTTTCAGGACTAACCACAAACCCTATTTTCCACGGAATGTAACTCCAAAATTACAATGAGCCACAAGATGAAATTCGTACCAAAACTACTTGGATATGTTTTCTCAATGTCCTGTCAACTTCACAGTCTGAATCATTCTAAAAAAAAAATTATTGCGAAAATGGTGCAATGACCTGTAAATAACACACCTTAGAAAACATCATCAAAATAATTTATTATCCCTTGAATTTCAACCTTCTTTACTTCACCTTCTCTCTGAAATTCATTTTAGATATCCTTTGGTTACCTCAGTCACCTATAGATATTCAATATGTTCAAGTGTGATATCAAATGAGAGAGCCTTGCCTCTTATTTATACTTTCATGTAGCTTCCTCAAGGGGTTACCTTTTAACCATCTTAATCTACTTTCCTTATTTTAGGGTTAACCAACTTCTAACCACTTGTCCAATTAGTAATTTAGTCATTAAATTTATTATTTAAATAATTTATTTTGTATCTACTTTGACTTATAGTACACTCATCACTTCACTTTACCTCAAGGGGTTACCTTCTAACCATCTTAAACCACTTTTCTTATTTTAGGGCTAACCCACTCCTAACCACTTGTCAACTTAGTAATTTCTCCATTAACTTTATTATTTAGATAATTTATTTTGTATTCACTTTGAATTATAGTACACTCATGAATTCACTTTATTATTTACCTTCTAAAATCTCTTAAACCACTTTGACTACTTTGACCTTTTGGGGCTTCTAGATGACTCATGAGGGTTCTCCAACTTCACATTGCCATAACTCTCTAACCGTGAGGATTTATGTGACGTTCCACATACCACTGGAAATGACATGACATGTACTATCCATATAGAATAGTATTATCTTAAAATATATCAAAATTCATACCATTATCCATCAAACAAACTTGGGTCTTGTTGAGCAGTCAACACACCCTAAAAAATCTATGAACATTTTATTTTTTGGGTACCACTCAATCTTCTTTGTCGATTGTCTACACAATTCGGTGACCCAGAGTTTCCCCTACTAACTTGAGAAATTTGGCATCGGCGAAAGATAAAGGTGGTGAAAATCGTTTGGAAAGTCAAAGTAGCCGAGTACCGACCTTCATCGGCGTCGGCCGATGAAAGTGTTTCTTTCCCACGAACAACCTCACGAAGGATTTTACCGAAGGCCGATCCATTCAGTTTCGGCAGAAAAAAGGTAATAGTAAGAACCACACCAAATTAAGGAGAAACATCGCCGACCTCTGACCCCGATATTGTTTAGGTGTCGAAGAAATTATAATGTGTTAACCTGCGAAAAAATAAACTTTACCTTTTTCCAATACCACCTGATGTCGGCACCCATAGTATCTAGTTATAGTATTTTCAACACGAGCGAGGTCCCAAGTAAGGTCTTTATTTATCAATGAATGCCTTTTATAGCTAAATTTTTCTAATGCTCCGGGGTCAATAACGCCACATAAGCATCAATTGATACCATAAATTTTACAAAAGGAAACATATCAACAAACCCACAGTGCTACAATAACGATTACAAGATCTAATAATTTGTGCAACCTAATAATTTATGATGAGAAAACACAATAAATTTTCCCCTTTTCATCCATAAGAAATCATAATACATTCAAAATACTCCCGATACTTAGTATTAAATGGGTCCCGCCAAATCCGCGTCACATAAAACTAAGCCATGTCAACACCATGACCAACCGGCCTGGTGGCAGTAAAAGGATGAATTTCTTTACAACATAAGAGAAAAAGGGGATTTTGTCCAAGCATCACCCATGAGAAGTGCAAGGAACAAGATCAACCACTATGCATTTCCCTGAGTTACTACTTACACCTTGGACTGTGTTCTTCTCTCCCGTCATCCATTGCAGCTCGCGCAACTGCACAATTGTATCGTGTGCTTCCCGAAGCCACCTATGCAGCCAAACCGTGCTTCCTACACGACCCAACGATGACGATATGTCTTGATATTTCGTCGCTAACTGACGCCACATCTCTCTGTTCTCTTGGTAGAGTTAGGCTATCGTTAGTTTATCCCGTTCTAACTGCTGAGCAGAACTCTCGTCAGGAGAACCCGATTCTCTTTCACCTCCTTTTCCCCTTCGGCCTCCCCTATTGGTAGTCCCAACTGGCACAGACCAGTGGGTAAACCTCATGGGCTCCTCAACGACTGAACGTACACCTAGCTCAACCGAGAGGTGATCCTCCTCCCCCTTTTTCATACCCTTTTTGGGCCTCCCTCTTCCCCGCGGTTTCGGCTCCTGAGGAAACACGGTTCCCGTCATACCTCTGTTATACGTATCCTTTTCCACCCCGAGTTTCACAGGAGATGTTGACACCATCTCCATGCCAAGACCTGCACCCCTTGTTGGACTTTCAAGAACATGGGAGGCTAACAAAAAAGAATTCCAGGCACACTGGGGCTCGGGCCTGGCACTCTGACTACTCCGCAGACCCCGCCCCATGTTGAAAGGGGATCCCATTATGCAACAACATGACAACTTGGGTGTCCACATAGGATGGGGAACATCTATACAATAATTCACCAAGACAAATTCACCATACCAAAAATCACAATAATGTAAGCTCGACATGAGCATAAGTTTCCCCCAAAACTCCCAGAATTTATAGAAAAAACAGAGGAGATAAACAGAGTGTGCCAATAAGATACTCGTGCCCCACAACATGGTGATTAAAGACTCAAATTGATTAAATAACGTTCATAATGTTGTACTTGATTTTCCATCCTATGATGCGCTGACATAATTCCATTTAACCAAAGGAACAACGACTTCAACCAGGTCATCACAAGTCATTAGAAGGAGCGACTGAGATCAAGTAAGTATTAAATGACTAAAACTAGCAGGCTACACAGGTACATATTAGTATTTTCAATTTATTTACGTCTTATCACAAATTTCTTTGAAATCGCTAAACTCCGCCATCTTAATTGCAGGAAAGAAACCTCCCCGATTATTGAACAAAGTTCATCCTATGATTTCGCCAAAGGATTCGAAAAGAACACCGAAGCTAAATCATCGACGCAATAAAGGTTTCTAGGCTCTTTGAGTGAGGTGTCCCCAATCATCTTTCGACTCAAGACACCCATCAAACGAGACTTGCTATGGGATGAAAGATGTGTGAAGATAGTTGATACAAAGCTAAGACGAGTACAACTATTCATGAAATACCCAATCAAAGCTCGCACTATGTTGTAACTACTAAAAGCTAGTTTGATGAAGTTCTAAACACAGATAGTCGATATTAGAGGAGTATATGTAGCCCTAATGGAACAACGCAGAGTCCCATGGGCTCAAACCTATGAATATTTGTTGTCTTGAGTATGAAAGAAGTCACCCTTTTCAAGAAATATCCCTGATGGACTGTCCAAGAAATTGTTGGATGACCACGCCACATGGCGATTTTTGTTTGGTCTGAACTGTATTTAGCTATTAATTTTGGTTGAAATTTAGATTATAAATAGAGACATCAACCGATTAGTCAAGGGTCGATGTTTGTTGTAAGAACTATTTCTTTTTGGTTTGTTGATAATTATTTTGAGACTGCTATGAATTGAGAAGTCCTTCTGGACCAAAGACAAGCTATTTTCATCATATGTATGTGATTGGAGTTGGAGAATAATTACTTCCTATCATCTTCCAAGAATGATGCAGTGAATGAGTAAGAGCAATCGATTTCGTTGTCAAGTTATCTGGTGCAATGCTTTGATGTTCTTCGCTTTAATGATGAAGATAAATCGTTGTGTTGTTATGTAATGAATGCTATGGTATATGAATTATTTTGCTTTCCATGATCTTGGTTACATATGTGTTTTTATTTCTATTAGATAGATTCTCAGGCAGTAATTGGATGCTCATTTGGTTAATGTATTATTACTAGGCCCTTTGGTATAGAATTATTGTCTGCACATTTGAGTCGCGGGTTATCCCAAGTTGAGCCCCTTCCCAATAGTTGAAATTCAATCCCATTGATTGCCAAGTTGGCTTATGATGGATTTCGTCTCTCAGACCAGCCCCACTCAAGAGAAAATATAGAAAATAATGGTCCTACCTGAAGGGAGAACCTTCACAAGAAAACACAAAGCCTGTTGATAAATTGGCCGGATCACGAGATCTGGAGAACCATTCCATCTCAAACGTTGCAGATTCTAATTGGGCCTCGGTGGTGGGTTTGGTTCCTGCTATTCAATCAAGGGATTTAAGACCCATCAACATAATTGGTGCTAGAAGGAGGGCCTGACAAATGAATGGTTGAATATATAACTTATATAACATTTTGAACAGTCTACAGATTCATTACAGTCCACATGCATGGCTAGTCATCCAACAGGTATCCCACTCTTACTGAGTACTCCCCAAACAAGTAACTCACCCAAGTCCAAGGAAGAACCTTTTCACCCTGAAATACCCTACGCCCTCCCTCACGAGGAAGTGAATCAATTTAGAAGAATCACTAGAGCCTACACCCGACAGATCCTCGCGTTGTCCTTAACTGCCATCCTCCCTCAGAGAAAATAACAAAGCAGACCGGTGGTTAGCACTCCCAACAAAGTTTTCATACACTTCGTCGAAGACTTAATAGACTTCGCGATCACCGAAATCCAAGAACCTCTTGATCTCATCCCCGAAACGCTAGCTGGCGATAACCCTGAGCCTGATGACTTTTCTAAAGAAGAAGAGATTGACTCTGACTCTGAATATATGGAAGGGAACAACAGTTGTGAGGAGGAAAGATAAGTTCCACTTCAAGACAACCAGCCTTGGTTGGCCGGAGATGCCGTGGCCATCCCTCGACGAGTACACAATCTTCGCCGACACCCAGAAAATCTACTTCCCAAGTATGACCCTGAAACTTTAGGCTTTCCTGAAGACCATATCAATAAATTCATACTTGCGATCAGACTTATGAACGTTCAAAATGAAGACGTAGTATGTGTATTTTTTCCGTACACGTTTGAAAACTCTGCTTCCACGTGGTATTTTAATTTGTCGGTAGGATCTATAAGTAGCTGGACTAAATTCCAAAAGGATTTTCTAGACAAATTTGTAGAAGAAACTACTACAGGATCCCTGATGGTTGATTTTTTCGCAACCACCATGACCCCAAAACAAAGGGTCAAGGATTTCAATCAAATATTCACAACCATATTAAACAAATTCTAGCCCGCGGCGAAACCCACTCAAGAATTGCAGATTGAGGTTTATGCCAACGCACTTCCGGCTTCTATTTCAATGTTCGTTAAAAGAGCTGCCAAGAAAACCCTCATGGATAATTTTGAAGAGGCCAAGACGATATAATTTTAGATGAACGGATGTAAAGAAGGCCAAGCCTCTCTAGTAAGAAAATAAAATCAACCCCCTCCTAGGAGAGGACTCTTTTTGACTAGACCACCGAGGAAACCGGCTGAACAGGCTCCCGATAAAGGTAATGGAGATATAGAATATCTGTAGCGCATGGTCAAGAAAATATCATATGAGATTATAGACATGAAAAGAAGCGTAGGGGAAGGAAACCAAGGCCAAAGACCCTATAATCCTTTCTTTAAAAGAAACCAACCTTTCAAAGAAATTGAGCCTCCCCCAGCCAACCTAAACATTGACCTAGGGAATGTTGCGTCTGATTATTTATGCACCTATCACCAGGAGAACCATTTTGAAAGAGAATTCCCTCAATGGGTCCATGGCATGAATTTAATGGCCATTCGTTTTCTGGACGAAGTCTCACTAATCGAACAGTCAAGCAGTTCGGCCATTAATATTGTCGATCAAGAAGAAGATGACCCACCACGAGACACAGCCATGTTGATATGGGATCCCGATGTAATTGCGTCTTCATATGATCCGTTTGAGTCTTGAGAACAACCCACAAAAGTTTCAGTAGCATATATGCGTAGTAAAATTCAACCTGGCTCAAAAAATGTCGACGTCGCCCAGGCCCCGCAAGGTAAGTTAACTCCCGATCGTCTGAAAATACCTTTCTCTCCCGGCGAAAATCCTATAAGAATACATACCAAGGAATTTCCCAAGCTGGATTACAACGTAGTCGAAGATTTGAAAAATTTGAAGGCTAATATATCGATTATGGATGTATGTAGGATTCCTCAGCAGAAAGACTTTTTGTTGCAAGCTCTGATCTCGGTAGAAGACCTGACTATAGGCAATGGCCAGAAGAAAGATCTATCCTTGATAGATTTGGCAAGAAAGCCAACCATAAATACCTACTCAGAAGGAAGGAAGGAAAATCCTTTTGTACCACCTTTCCTTTTAACGTTTGAAGTTTTTAACATGAATATTCACAATTGCTTGGTATATTATGGGGCGTCCTCTAATGTAATGTCGTTGGCCATTTGTAAGAAACTAGGTGTTGTCCCTCTCATAAGTGATAAGCATGTCATACAACTAGAGAAAACCCAAGTCAAATTTATGGGAGAACTCAAAGATGTAATGATCAGGATAGTGACACATCCTAATTTCATGCAAATAATTGACATCATTGTAGTAGATATCCCAGAGGCATATGGACTACTGTTGAGTCGTGACTGGTCCGAAAATTTGAATGGATATTTTAGTATGGAATGGGCACACCTTTGGTTACCTCTAAAGGGATACAAAAGCATGATCAAAATCGACAGAGAAATATATCTGAAGCATATGATCACCGACCTAGAAACCCCGAACGAACCCGCATCTACCGATTTCCCGGTATTGGGCAATTACTTCTATGATTCCCACTTCGGTGAATTTTCTCCTCTAATGTCCACTATTCCTCTTACCCAAAAATCCAAAATAATATTTCAAGAGGAACCTCCGACGTCGATAGAGAACGCTCTCTTTTTCCAAAATCCTGCGATCGAGCTTAGGGGACGAGAGATCGGTAAGCAAGAAATCGATATAGAATGAAGAAAGGGAGATTACCTTCCACAGATTTGGACCCTTTGCTTTGATGGATCTAAATCACAAGAAGGGTCAGGAGTAGGGTGTATCCTTATCAATCCTAAAGGATGACATTATTTCATATCCTGTAGGCTAGAATTCAAATGTACCAACAACACTGTCGAGTATGAAGCTCTAGTGAAAGGATTAAAGAAATCCATCGATCTGGATGTCAAGGAGTTGAAGGTTTTTGGGGATTATGAGACCATTGTTAGACAAGTAAGGAATACTATTCATTGTAATTCACCTCATCTTAAGAACTACTAGTAGGAGGTGCATGGGCTAATAGAGTGCTTTGATGCTTTTAATATCACCACAATCCCGAGAGAAAAGAATGTTCTTGCCGACTCCTTGGACACAACTGCTTCCCGACTATTTCCTTTAGAATATTATGAAGCCTCCCGATTCACTATGGATATTCTCTACAAATCGTTGGTGTCGAACAATATTTCCAATTGGAAAGTCTCTAAAGGTGACAAACAAATCATAAACTTCTTGACCAACCAAGACAATTTCAAAGACCTAGCCATAGATGATGAAGAGTTCCGAGAGAAAACAATTGAAACCAATCACCAAACATGACAAGATGTTGGCAAGCTGAAGGCTCACACAATCCCAAAGGGGGTAGCTAATATAGAAAGTTTGTTTGATCTAAAGGATAGTTTTAAAGGACCCAAAAATGAGAAGACTGGTAGCTCTTTCCCCCTCCATGAAACTGTGAATCTTGGGACTCCAGAGAACCCGAAGAATGTTAATATTGACAAAACTATGTCTAAGGAAGAGAATAAATCCTACCTCAAATTATTCAGACAATACCAAGATGTCTTCACATGGTCCTACAAGGATTTGAAAATGTACGATACCCACATTATTTACCACACCATCCCATTGAAACCCGAAATGAAACCTTTCCAGCAAAATCTTCGGAAGTATCACCAATCCCTAGAGCCTCTCATGTACCAGGAATTAAGGAAGCTTCTATACGCGAGGATAATATTTCAGGTCAAACATTCTGCTTGGGTGGAAAACCTCGTTCCGAGAAGGAAAAAGTCAAGCGAAATCCGACTATGCATAGATTTTCAGAACCTCAATAGAGCTTCAGAGAAGGACAATTATCCGGTATCGCTGATGGAGCAAATCCTACAGACCGTGTCAGGCTCGAAGATTTTTTCCTTACTAAACGGTTTCTCAGGCTACAACCAAGTGTTGGTTTCGGAGGAAGACCGTTTAAAGACCACCTTCCTAACCAAATGGGGAACCTTCACTTATAAACACATGCCTTTTGGGTTAATTTCTGGGGGCTTATCTCTACGTGCATGGTAGTATATTTAGATGACATAACAGTGTATTTGAAGAATAGGGAAGAACACATCCAACACTTAACTCAAATTTTCGAAAGGTGCTGAAAATACAGTATATCGCTAAATCCTAAGAAAACCATCTTTGGTGTCAAGGAAGGTAAGTTGTTAGGTCATATGATATCTCAAGTAGGTATCTGCATAGATCTAGAACAAATTAAGGCCATAGCTCAACTCCCTCTACCCCATAACAAGAAATCCATGCAGTTCTTTTTTGGACAAATCAACTTTGTGAGGAAATTCACCCCCGATTTCGCCGAAATTATCAAACCCTTGCAAAAGATGATTCGCAAGGATGTCGATTTCAAGTGGGATGATGAGAGAAAATATACTTTCAACAATATCAAAGCCTCCATATCCCAGGATCCGGTGTTGCGAAGTCCCGATTTTAACAGAGACTTTTCCCTTTATACTTTCGCTTCCGACCAATCACTAGAGGTGGTTTTGACCTAGAAAGACGATGACAACAATGAAGCCCCAGTGTCCTTTATGAGTACTAATAGTCAAGGAGCCAATCTCAATTATAATTCCATAGATAAATAGGCCTACGCGATCTACAAGGCTGTAAAGAATTTCAGGTCCTACATTCTCAAAAATCACACTAAGGTGATTGTGTCGCACCCTGCGGTCCGATCCCTATTTACCCAACAATAAATGGGGGAAAGAAGGGGGAACTGAATGGCAGTAGTCCCGGAATTTGATCTAGATACAAAACCTGCCAAGCTAGTAAAAGGACAAGGTCTGCGTAAGCTCGTAGCCGAAGCCCAAGATCAAGAAAATGAAGATTCTGGGTGGGAAAATGAAATGGCACTATGGTGCAACGAAGTAGCATACATCTCCCTAGCAAAAGACTCCTGGTACAAGGATTTGACTTATCTTTTTCATCACAGGGCTTGTCCTGAGAACCTCAACCCTAAGGAAAGGAGATCCCTAATATTAAAATCTTCACAGTATCGTCTTATAAATTCGGTACTCTTCCGGATCAACTATGATGGGGTATTATTAAGATGTCTCAAATGAGAAGACGCCGACAAGGTGCTGACGAAACTCCATGACGGTCCCGTCGGAGGACACTTTGCAGGAAACACTACCACCCATAATATTCTGAGAGCCGGCTATTACTGGCCCACCTTGTTTAAAGATGCTCACACTCATGCTAGGAACTGTAATACTTGTCAATTAAGTGCCAGAAAGGAGAAAAAGGCAGCAATCCCATTTCATCCCATGACTGTATCTAGGCCTTTTGAGCAGTGGGGGTTTGATATCATAGGAGAAATTACTCCTTGTTCTTCAAAAATCCACAAGTACATTCTTACTACTACCGACTGTTTCACCAGATGGGTAGAGCCCATTCCTATGACTCATGTAAACGAGAAGGTAGTAATCCAATTTATAGAACAACAACTGATCACAAGGTTTGGCGTCCCCTCTGTTCTGGTCTTTGATAATGCAACCTACTTTTCTTCTACCCTATTGACTGAGTTTTCTCTGGATAAAGGAATTATAATCAATTACTCTGCAAATTACTACCGGCAGGGAAACAATGTGGCAGAATCGACTAATAAAAACCAGGTAAGGATACTAAAAAAGACAGTTACAGATAACCAGAGAAATTGACATAATCAACTTCATAATGCCCTATGGGCCGATAGGGTCACACCCAAAGAATCCATAGGAAATTCCCCATACTTCTTAGTCTACGGGAAATAAGCTATCCTCTTGAACGGGCTCTATATGCCATCTCTTCAATTGGCCCAAGACTCCCAGGAAGAACCCTCGTCGACCATGCAATAGAGAATCGACACTCTGCTCATGTTGGAGGAAGAGAAAGAAAAGGCCTTCCAGGTAGGAGACTTAGTGCTTAAGTGGGACAAAGAAAATGAACCTAAGGGAAAACACTCTAAGTTTCAAAGAGTATGGCTTGGACCCTTCCAAGTAGCCGAGAGGATCGGGGCTGGTACCTATCGATTGAAAAACCTGAGGGGGGAACTTGATGCCCTCCCAGTAAATGGCCTAGCCCTAAAATGATACTTTCATTGAATAATAATAATAATAATAATAATAATAAATAAATAAATAAATAAATAAATATATTGTAATATATGTAGATATAAATAAATTGGGTGTGGGAATCAAAGAGGAATCAGAGATTTAGCATTCGCCCAGTGAATTGCCATTTGTTGAGCACTCAACACACCCTAAAAGATCTATGAACAATTTATTTCTTGGGTACCACTCAATCTTCTTCATCGTTTGTCTGCACGAGTCGGTGACCCAGATTTTCCCTGACTCACTTGAGAAATTCGACATCGGCGAAAGATAAAGGTGGTGAAAATCGTTTGGAAATTCAAAGTAGTCGAGTACCGACCTTCATCGATGTCGACCGATGAAAGCATTTCTTTCACACGAACAACCTCAGGAAGGATTTCACCGAAGGCGGATCCATTTGGTTTCGTCAGAAAAAAGGTAATAGTAAGCACCACGCCAAAGTAAGGAGAAACAAGGCCGACCTCTGACCCCAATATTTTTTAGGCGTCGAAGACATTATAATGTGTTAACCTGTGAATAAAAAAACTTTACCTTTGTCCAATACCACCCGATGTTGGCACCCGTAGTATCTAGTTTTAGTATTTTCGACGCAAGCGAGGTCCCAAGTAAGGTCCTTATTTATCAATGAATGTCTTTTATGGCTAAATGTTTCTAATGATCCGGGGTCAATAACGCCACGTAAGCATCAATTGATACCATAAATTTTACAAAAGGAAACATATCAACAAACCCACAGTGCCACAATAACGATTACAATATCTAATAATTTGTGCAACCTAATGATTTATGGTGAGAAAACATAGTCAATTTTCCCCTTTGCATCCATAAGAAAGCATAATACATTCAAAATACTCCTGATAATTAGTATTAAAGGGGTCTCGCCAAATCCGCGTCACATGCAACTAAGCCATGTCAACACCACGACCAACCGGCCCGATGGCAGTAAAAGGATGAATTTCTTTACAACATAAGAGAAAAGGGGGATTTTGTCCAAGAATCATCGAGGAGAAGTGCAAGGCACAATATCGCCCACTATGCCTTTCCCTGAGTTACTACTTACGCCTTGCACTATGTTCTTCTCTCACATCGTCCGTTGCACCTCACGTAGCTACATAATTGTATCTTGTTCTTCCCGAATTCACCTCTGTAGCCAAACTGTTCTTCCTACGCGACCCAACAACGACGGTATATCCTAATCTTTCACCACTAACTGGCACCATAGCTCTCTGTTCTCTTGGTAGAGTTTGGCTATCGTCAGTTTAGCCCGTTCTAACTGCTGAGCAGAACTCTTGTCGGGAGAACCCGATGCTCTTTCACCTCCTTT
Organism: Picea engelmannii; assembly: GCA_009831015.1. Taxonomy (NCBI): domain Eukaryota; kingdom Viridiplantae; phylum Streptophyta; class Pinopsida; order Pinales; family Pinaceae; genus Picea; species Picea engelmannii. The sequence continues at coordinate 403,812 of ML800083.1, forward strand.
TCCCCTCCGACGTCCCCTACCAGTAGTCCCAACTGGTACCGACCAGTGGGTAAACCTCATGGGCTCCTCAATGACTGAATGTATTCCTAGCTCAGCTAGGAGGCAGTCCTCCTCCCCCTTTTTCATACCCTTTTTGGGCCACCCTCTTCCCCGCGGTTTCGACTCCTGAGGAAACACGGTTCCCATCATACCTCTGTTACATGTATCCTTTTCCACCCCGAGCTTCGCAGGAGATGTTGACACCGTCTCCATGCCAAGACCTGCACCCCTTGTTGGACTTTCAAGAACATGGGAGGCTAACAAAAAATAATCCCAGGCACACTGGGGCTCGGGCCTGGCACTCCGACTACTCCGCAGACCCCGCCCCCTGTTTAAAGGGGATTCCATTATGAAACAGTGTGACAAATCGAGCATGCTCAGAGGATGGGGAACATCTATACAAGACTTCACCAAGACAAATTCACCATACCAGAACTCACAAGAATGTAAGCTCGGCATGAGCGTAATTTTTCCCCAGAACTCCCCAAATTTATAGAAAAAAAAAGGAGTGAAACATAGCATGCCAATAAGACACTCACACCCCACAACATGGTGATTAAAGACTCGACGCACCATAGTTGTTCGGAGGATGCAATCCAGAGCATGTAAATGCCGCCAAACAAAGTTACAGGTAATGTCTGGTATGATCCTCCCTACTTTACTCTAGACTTTTGTTATTCGACTAATGATGTTTTACACGCTTGATAATACAGATTATGGAAGAATTTAATGGATTTCCTTTTACGGTGTCCGACCCTTTATGAAGTATACATGCGCACGCTCGCCTTCGACGTCTCTTTTGGGCACTAAAGGTCTAATAATTAATATGACTATTTAAAATGTTCATAATGTTGTACTTGATTTTCCACCCCATGATGCGCTGACATAATTCCATTTAACCAAAGGAGCGATGGCTTCGTGCAGGTCATCACAAGTCATTCGAAGGAGCGATTGAGATCAGGTAAGTATTAAATGACTGAAACTAGCAGGCTACACAGGTACGTATTAGTCTTTTCAATTTATTTACATCTTATCACAAATTTCTTTGAAATCTCTAAACTTTTCCATCTTAATTGCAGGAAAGAAACTCCCTGATTACTGAACAAAGTTCATCCTATGATTTCACTGAAGGATTCGAAAAGAACACCGAATCTGAATCATCGACGCAATAAAAATTTTTGGGCTCTCTGAGTGCGGCATCCTCGATCAGTTCTCGACTCAATACACCCACCGAACGAGACTTGTTGTGGGCTAAACGATGTGCGAAGATAGCCGATACGAAGCTAAGATAAGTACAATTGTTCTTGAAATACCCGATCAGAGCTCAGACTATATTGTAACTACTAAAAGCTAGTTTGATGAAGTTCTGAATGCATGCAGTCGATATCAGAGGAGTATACGTAGCCCTAATGGAACAACGCAGAGTCCCATGGGCTCAAACCTGCGAAGATTTGTTGGCTTGAGTATGAAAGAAGTCACACTTTTCAAGAAATATCCCAGATGGATTGTCCAAGAAACTGTTGTATGACCACGCCATGTGGCGATTTTTGTTTGGTCCAAACTGTATTTAGCCTTTAATTTCAGTTGAATTTTAGATTATAAATAGAGACATCGACTGATTAGTCAAGGGTCGATGGTTGTTGTAAGATCTATTTCTTTTTGGTTTGTTGATAATTATTTTGAGACTGTTATGAATCGAGAATTCCTTTTGGACCAAAGAAAAACTATTTTCATTAGATGTATGTGATTGGAGTTGGAGAAGAATTACTTCCTATCCCGTCCCAAGAATGAAGTAGTAAATGAGTAAGAGCAATTGATTCTATTGTCAAGTTATTTGGTGCAATTTTTTGATTTTCTTCTCTTTAATGATGAAGATGAATCATTGTGTTGTTATGTAATGAATGTTATGATAGATGAATTATTTTGCTTGCAATGATCTTGGTTGCATATGTGTTTTTCTTTCTGTTAGTTAGATTCTCAGGAAGTAATTGGATTCTCATTTGGTTAATGTATTATTACTAGGCCCTTTGGTATAGAATTACTGTCTACACGTTTGAGCAACGGGTTATCCCAAGCTCATCCCCTTCCCAGTAGTTGAAATTCAATCCTGTTGATTGCCAAGTTGGCTTATGTTGGCTTGAGTCTCTCAGACCAGCCCCACTCAAGAGAAAATACAAAAAAGAATGGTCCTACCTGAAGGGAGAAACTTCACAAGAAAACACAAAGCCCATCGATAAATTGGACGGATCGTGAGATCTGGAGAACCATTCCATCTTAAACGCTGCAGATTCTAATGGGCCTCGGTGGCAGGTTTGGTTCCTACTGTTGAATCAAGGGATTTAAGACCCATCAATAGGTCCATTACCCAAACCTGGGTTCTCCAAATTCCTTCAAGGGTTGACATCAATGACAACCAACCTTAATCAACATGGGAAAGATTGTGGGGAATGATAGACTGTGAGTTGGGAACTATTGATAGAGTGTGCACCTGAGACTGTTCTTTGCAGTGCTATTTGTCATACCTTATTTTGTCTTAGGTATCCTTTTCCATGGTGGATTCATAGCCCTAGCTCGGGGGTGACCTGTTGTTGAGAGTGTATGAACAACAGTGTCTACTATCAGGAGGAATGTCTAAGGTCTACAAATAGTTGGTGATTTATAAAAAAATACAAGTAGTATTTTATGTGTGTTTACAAGTTGATTATTGTTGGTATGTTTATGATTAATTATGTTGTTGTAATTGTACATAATTGTTCATGGTTATGCATCTTATTGTGGTTCTACATAATTGTGGCATATGCAGGGCATGGTGGTTAATAAATTGCATTCTTAGTTAATTTTAGCAGTAATGGTAATGATATTCTAGCGTGAGGCTTGAATCATCATGCACATTGGGAAACAATTGCACGTGTGAATTGTCTTAGTGAGTTATTTCAACAATTAAAGTTGGTATCAGAGAAGAAATTTTTTGTGGCATGACCCAACTTGGGGCTGGGTACGTTACATTATGGTATCAAAGCTGATTTTCAGGTTTGCTTGTAATGAGGGATGTTACAATTTAATTCCCTATTTCTGTTTCTTCTTCCTTTTGTCTCATTCATCTTTACAAATTAAATATGTCTTACAATGTTTGATAACCTTCGTAAATTGTTCAATTGTCTCTTACAAATATTGAGTCTTACAACCCTTCATCGGTTTGGATCCATTTTAGATCAAGAATTGTTCATTTTGTTTGAAAACAATCCCATAGATGATGCATTATTGTCTTAATACAATAGATGTTGATATGATGTTGGAAATAGAAGAAAATTCACTTGAACTTGGTGATGGATATTATTGTTTTATGGTACCAAAGTAGTAACCAAGCCTTGAACCTAAGCCTGAGAAGAACCTTCATGCCTATATGATGATCAAAGAAGCATAGTATCAACATAGATAATCTTGATAGATTTTGTTTAGTTGGATATCAATGTGCAAAGGAGTTGCAATGTAGACAAATTTCTTAAAGACAGAGTATTTGCATGGTCTTGGTTTTTGTTGGTCTAATTAATACAATGTTATTATTTGTTTGATGTGTGTAAGTTATGCCAAAGAGAAATCCATACTTCTAATATTGAAGTGTAGTGGCATTAAAAACCAAACTCAAGAATAGAGGCCTAATAGTCATTTAGAGAACAAAGATACTTGCATATGTTAGAGAAACAAAGATAAGAAATTTTAATTCCACAAAGTATCCGCATTGGTGAAGCAAGCGAGCTAGAAATCCCTTGTTTACAGGTAATTTGCATAACGTAAAATAAATATGAGTATATCCAAATTATATATGTAAATCCCCCTCAATATTTGCTTGGAGACAAAAACTTATAAATGATTATGGGGTAGTATTCTATGGAGATTTTCAAAATAATATGTTCTAAATAAGAGTTGTTTAAGATAAATGATGGTCAACTAGACAACTGCATAAGGTGAAAAAATATATCATAACTCAGTTGTCAATTTACATTGAGGACAACCATCATTCCACACTAATGTGGGTGAACTAATCATGGTTATTCAAGGAAAGCACACAACATGAAATAATCAACCAGTGGTCCATAAGGGCATTGAGACTCACAACAATACTGAGAGGTGGGGGGTGAATCGGTATTGTATCAATTTTTCTTATTTTCTTTCCTTTCAATGAGTTACTATAATTTTGAATTTCTAACTTAATCACTAATGCATGAGGCAATAAAAAATACACAGTACACCAGAATTTTTACATGGATACCCAATGCAGGAGAAAACCACAATTTTTACGTGGAAACCCGATGTGAGAGAAAACCACATAACACATTTCTTTATGTTCTTCTGCAAGCTCCAACTTACAATTTATAACTTTATAACTCAACAGGAACCCACCCGTTGTAGATAATGAGGAAACCAATCCTCTCAGGAACCAACCTATTACAAATGTTGAGGACTTCGATCCTCTCAAGAACCAATCTGTCACAGATAATGAGGACACTAATCCTCTCAAGCAACAACCTATTACAAATGATGAGGATTTTGATCCTCTCAGGAACCAACCTGTCACAGATGATGAGGACACTAATCCTATTTGGAACCAACATGTTGAGTGAGAACACAATTCTTATCCCTTTCACCACCTTGCCTCCATGTATTTGGTTTTCTCTAAACAATTTCTTTGTATAAAGAAACTTTACTCAAGACATTTCTCTGTGAATCAAGGTGACCTGATAAATCTCCAGTTTAGCTGATTAGAACCTTGATCCTTTCTCTTATAAACAAATCATGCGCTCATAACACACCACACATTTCTATTTATATTGTCTTAGCCTCAGTACGACTGACTTTATGTGGATGCATAACAGTTACATTGTGGACACGTCTTGACCAAATCAAATTCCAATTAGTTATATGTGGACATGATTTTGTATAAATTAAGTATGTGGATGCATAACTGTTATATTATGGACATATCGTGACCAAATCAAAGTCCAGTTAGTTATATGTGGACAAACTTCTCTTTTGGACATTCCTTGACTATCAAATGGACCAAATATTCATTGTTTTACGAACACGTTCATTGTTGTAGAAATTGACATTCTAGTTTACAAAGCACCTACTATGCAGATATAATAAGAGTGCACAAAACAAATCACAAGTCATTAACCTATCACACTTGCCTTGCAACGCACTCACCTAGTCGCCCCGCCAGATTGTGAGCTCACCCTTATGACTCACTTACTTGATTGTCAAATTTCCACTCGTTTCATCACAGTTCATTTAGTCACTCATCATACTAGATCAAGGCACCCTACAGTCATTGTACATCCATCATCATGCTACAATACCAACACCCTTTTATCTACTCCACAATCACAGACAAGGGAATCTTTGGCAGTTCACTTCGTTGCACTTTTCTCCTTCTTACTTCACTGCATCATAGGCCATCCTCATATTCTACATGCGCTCCTAACAGACTCAATCAATTCCATGGTTTATTTTGTGACGTTCATCCTTTCGTCCTTCAATCCTTCCGCACATTCTATTTTCAACCTTTCATTACTTCTTCTAGGGGTTCCATTGCAATAAGTCTATGATATTGCAGTAGAAAGAATCCTTATGTGCACTTCCTCTTCCTTTGTGCCAACTTTATTCCATCTTGTTTATGCGCCATATCCATGATCGCGTTAACATCAATGACAACATATTCTCAACAAACTCCATCTTTGTCATTGATGGCAACTCTATTGTTGAGTTTCTCCCCCTTTTAGTGGGTTCCACTAGCCTTCACTCCCCCTTGTTGTACGCTCATCTTTGTCATAACTCTATCCTTTTTTTTGTAGTGTTGCATGTTTTTCTCCCCCTTTGACATCAATGGAAAATGGATCTTCCTTACTGACTACGCACATTTTGAGCTTGACTCCCCCGATATGAATGTTGTAGAGCCTGCTTCTTTATTTCTTACGCTTCTTCCACTGAGGTTGTATAGGTCTCTTTGTCATAAAAGTGATGTGCCTTAATGAGGAGTGGGAATGAGTCCCAAATTCTCTCCGAGGTACTCAAAATAGGTCCTAGGTATTGGCTTGGTAAAAATATCTGCAATCTTCTCTTTGGAAGGAACATACTCTAACTTTACAACCTGATCCTGAACTTGTTCTCCAAGAAAGTGATATTTGATCGGTATATGCTTAGTCTTAGAGTGTTGAACACGATTTTTAGAGAGATTAATAGCACCTGTATTGTCACACATGATAGAGATAGGTTGATCACAAGGAACTTGAATATCCTTGAGATTGTTCTTTATCCACAACACTTGAGTACAGTAGGATGTTGTAGCTATACACTCTACTTCAGCTGTAGAAAATGAAATGGAAGTTTGTTTGTTGCTAAACCAGGATACTAAACAAATGCCAAGAAAGAATGCATGCCTGCTAGTGTTTTTTCTATCATCAATAATTCATGCCCAGTTTGCATCTATATAAGATCTGAGAACAAGATCCGTGTCTTTTGGATACCGCAATCCATACTCAATAGTTCCTTGCAAGTATCTAAATATTATTTTAACCACAAGAACATGAGTTTCCTTAGGATTGGCTTGAAACCTGCCTACCAAACCCACTGCTTTTATGATGTCAATCCTTGAAGCTATTAGATAGAGTAAGTTTCATATCATATACATGTACATGGTTTGATCTACTTCTGGGGCATCTTTATCCTTGATGATTTTTCAACTACTAGTCATGGGAGTGGTTACTGAAGCGTAGTTTTCCATGCTAAACTTTCTCAAGAATTCCTTGAGATATTTTCTTTGAGAAATAAAAATTCCTCTCTCTGATTGATGAATTTGTAGGACAAGGAAGAAGGATAGTTCCCCTAACATAGACATGTCAAACTCTTATTGCATTGCAGCTTCAAATTGCCTACTCATTAATTCAATATTAGTGCCAAAAATAATATCATCAACATACACTACAATAATTAACAGATCATTACCTTCAGCCTAGATGTATAATTTTTTATCAACACTTCCCTTTTTGAAACCTTGCTAGTGAAAATACATGTAAAGTCTATAATACCAAGCTCTTGGAGCCTGTTTTATCCCATGCATGGATTTCCTTAATCTGCAAACACAGTCTTTTTTTCCAGTTAGCTGAAAACCCTCTGGCTACTCTACATAAACTTCTTCCTCTAGGTCACCATTTAAAATGGTTGATTTAACATCCATCTGATAAATTTTGAAATTTTTGTAACATGCAAATGCTAAAAACATTTTGATTACTTCAATTCTTGCAACAGGGGCAAAGGTTTCTTCAAAGTCCACACTTTCTACTTGAGCATACCCTTCTCATACCAGTCTGGCCTTATTCCTGACTATTTATCAATGTTCATTTAACTTGTTTCTGTATACCCATTCAGTTCCAATTACATTCATGTCATCGGTCTTGGGAATAGATTTGAAGTCTTATTTTTCTCTATTTGGTCTATTTATTCATTCATAGATTTGGCCCAATGGTCATCCCGACTTGTTTGCACAAATTTTTGTAGTTCACTCATGGATAGCAACACAAGATTTGCAGAACTAGATGTATCTATTAGTTTTCTTCTAGTTTGTAAATCTACTTTCTTGTTTCCAAGAATCTGGCTCTCGGGATAATGTTTTTGAACACACCTTGATGGGGTCTTTGGCTGTGATGTTTCCATTCTCTTCTCTTCTTCTAAATTTGCTTGTTCATGTTGCTCGTCCATTCTATCGTATTGTAACTCATTGTTGATTGGTTCATCATATTGATCATTATGTTGTTGATGTCTCACTGGATGAAGTGGTCCCTCATCTACCTTTATATCTATGCTCTTTATTATCTTATGGAACCTTTTGTTGTAGCACTTGTATCCTTTAATTATGGATGAGTATCCTAATAGGATACCTTCATCAGCTCTAGAATCAAATTTATCTAAGTTGTCTTCATTTATTTTAACGTAGCATTTGCTTCCAAAAATTTTGAAGTGATTTATTGATGTTGGTCTTCCATGTCATATCTTATAAGGAGTTTTATTGTTGTTTAATCTTATGTGAGCTTTATTGAGAATGTTAACAATAGTTTTAACAACTTCTCCCCAGAAGGTTTTGGGTACTTTTGATTCATCAAGCCTGGCCCTAGCCATTTCTGGAATTGTTATGTTCATCCTTTCTACTACTCCATTCCATTGAGGGGTTCTGGCAATGAAAAACTGTCTCTTGTTCTCATACTTTTCACAATAACTGTTGAATTATTTAGATGTAAATTATCCTCCTTTGTCTGATCTTAGGCACTTTATTTTTAAATCCATTTCATTTTCTACTTGTGCTTTGAAAATTTTTAATTTTTCAAAAGCCTCAAACTTATTCTTTAACAATCCAACTCACGTCATCCTGGTATAGTCATCAACCAAAAATATGAAATATTTTTCACCTCGAGGTTTACAGAGCACTTACTGCGTAGATCCTTTCATTTAACTTGTTTTTGTATACCCATTTAGTTCCAACATTTTCTCTTGCGACTAGATCTCAAGTCTTGTTTTTCTCTATTTGGTCTAGTTCTTCATCCATAGCTTTGATCCAATGGTCATCCTAACTTGCTTGCACAAATTTGTGTGGTTCACTCATGGATAACAACACAAGATTTTTAGAACTAGATGTATCTATTAGTTTTCTTCTAGTTTGTAAACTTTCTTCCTTGTTTTCAAGAATATGACTCTTTGGATGATGTTTTTGAACATACCTTGATGGGGTATTTGGATGTGATGTTTCCATTCTCTCCTCTTCTTCTGAATCTTCTTGTTCCTGTTGCTCGTCCATTCCATCATATTATAACTGATTGCTGATTAGTTTATCATATTGATCATTATGGTGCTCATGTCTCACTAGATGAAGTGGTCCCTCATATACATTTACATCTATGCTCTTAATTATCTTATGGATCCTTTTGTTGTAGTACTTGTATCCTTTACTTCTAGACGAGTATCCTAATAGGATACCTTTATCAACTCTAGAATCAAATTTACCTAAGTTTTCTTCATTTCTTTTAATGTAGCATTTTCTTCCAAAAGTTTTGAAGTGCTTTATTGATGCTGGTGTGTCGTGCCATAGCTCATAAGTGGTTTTATTGTTGTTTACTCTTATGTGAGTTGTATTGAGAATGTTAATAATAGTTTGAACAACTTCTCCCCGAAAAGTTTTGGGTACTGTTGAGAGGTTCTATTAATGTCTCTTGATTTCATGATTTTCACAATAACTGTTAAATTATTCAGATGTGAATTCTCCTCTTCTGTGTGATCTTAGGCACTTTATTTTTAAATCCATTTCATTTTTTTTTACCTGTGATTTGAAAATTTTAATTTTTTCAAAAACCTCAAACTTATGCTTTAACAATCGAATTCAAGTCATCATATTATAGTAATCAATCAACAATATGAAATCTTTTTCAATATAAAACTAATTAGTAATATTTGTAATACTAAATAGTTATACATGGTTTTCCACATATAATATCAAGTCATAACTTTTAGTTTCTCCATTAAACAATAAATAAGAATAATATAATCACATTTTAAGGTCAAAAGTAATTTTATATTTTCCATTAATATATACATGTTATTGTTTAACATAATAAAAACTTTATTAAGCAAAAGATGTTACATCATTTTTTTTTTTATTTGGTTGATATATAGTGGATTAGTATAAGTTGAATTTAAATATGGATCACCATTAATCAATTATATAACTACTGTTTATTCATTCATTAGACATCTCTGATCATCAGTTTAGTAATTAACTATGAAACAATTAAATTATTAGACAATAACAATTAAAAAAACCATTATTAAATGTCCTCAAGGTTTAATCTTATACCTTCCATCTTATTTTCAAATAAAAATACTCATCCATGTAACTAGAAAAGATTGGATGTGATTATTATAAATTTAACGAGGAGAGCTCAAAGTACAACAATACGCATCGGCATCGATAGGTATGACGATATTCCTAACAGGCATAGATAGGGATCAGGACGATCTCGTTTTATCGTCTGAAAATTCCTCCGAGTTCGATTTCTTCCAATACCCAGAATATTTGCGATGAGTCCTTGAACCCAAATGATAAAGATAAGAATAAAGGCTTTGAAAACTGCAATTCTGCATCATTCGAATGGAATGGGGACTGCAATGTGAAAACCCCTGAAATACTTTGGAGTTTTGCTGATACGACCACGTGCTCCGGAAAATCTAATTCCTGGGGCCTTATCTTCTGTGTGGCCCATGGTCATATCACCGAAACATGAAAGTACTTCAGGGATTTTAACATTGCAGTACCCTTCCATTCAAATGATGCAGAATTGCACTGTTCGAAGCCATTATTCTTATCTTTATCATTTGGGTTCAAGGATTCATCGCAAATATTCTGGGTAGAAGCACAGCACAGGGAAGAAACCGAACTCAGAGGAATTTCAGACGATAAAACAGATCATCTCCTCCTCCGTCTGGTTGATTATTCTCCTTTCTGAAGACCTTACCAGCTTCTGAATTCCATATCTTCAAGAAATAATCAGTGGGTGGATTATCGCTAGGCATTGTGATAATTTCCAACGTCTTATTGATCTGATAACCAGCAGCAGAAGTAGAAGACATGAGCAGTTATTTTCTCAACAGACGAACTTCTACTTTTGCATTTTCCCACTGTGCCTTGTGAGGTCAAAGTACTCGAACAATAAAGGTGCGCTGGGCTTCACAGGAAATAAGCAGGACAACTCCAGTATCTGCAGGTTACAATGGCGCGTGCATCAGTGGGGGAGTATGGCGAGAATTTCGAAAATAAAATTACATAAAATTATAAGTATATTGGATAAACATATATAAATATGGAGTATGTGCAGTGTATATATAAATATAATATATATTACACACCAGCAAGCTCGGGAAGAGCACGCCAGCTCGCATGCCCATTCTTCTGAACTAATTGACGAGAATTTTGTCGTCCTCGTGAGTCCAGGGCCCCTTCTTTAACCCCGCTTTGTCACAGAACGGAGCTCTGCCCCATCTTAGACCTCTGAGTTGAGCATGCAGAAATTCCAGAAGTATAACG
>ML800083.1:419088-430620 GCA_009831015.1 Picea engelmannii
GGTAATCTAAAATGCCATAAAGATGAGATCATGAGATTATTAATCGGACTTTAATTAATATTAGAAAGGTTTTGATTTAAGGGAAGGGATTGGAAAGATATGTATTCTCTACATTTTTGTTTTACATATAGACAATGTGTATTTAATAAGATTAATATATATTTAGTTATATTTGTTTCTTGTGTGAATGTATGATATTAGTTCTTAATATAATTTTTTTGAAAACATATTTATAAGTCAACATAAACTTTCAATAAAAGTTTTTTTTTTGAAAATATACTTGTAAGTCAACATAAATGACTTTCAATAAAAGTCTACTCTCCAAATCTCACTTGGGTCATTGAAGGCAATAGTTCAAGTTTTTGACCTACTCTAATAGACTTAACAAAACCATTTAAATAACATAGAATAGGCTAACCAAATTATCTACTGACTAAAAGCTCTCAACCTTAAATATGCATACTATTTATGATAAACCAAAGGATCAATGCTTCTCAATTAAAACTTAATGATTGAGTGTTATGCATATTTTATTTATTTCAAATCCTTTCATGTTAAAGTGGTCTCCATAATGGCATGTCCCAATAGTATTTGTTAGGTATTGCTTTAACTATTATGGTGAAGTACTTCAAGTCCTTGAATGCCAAGATCATTTCTTTGAGTCAATGTTAGATATTTTTTTAACTATTATGGTGAAGTATCTCAAATTAGAATGTCTATATAATTTTTTTTGGGCAAATGAGATAACACAAACTATTAATATTATGGTTTACTAATGTATTGTGAAATCAACTATGAGAGATATCAAATGAATATTTCATTAAAATTGTTTAATTTTGATACAATAAAATTGTTCTTTAATTTGAGTCCCTTTTAGTTGGATGAGATGAGATTACCTTTCATTAATAACAAAAATAACATAATTCAAAATGAGTACCTAAATTTTTAAAGGTAGTTATTAAAAAAAGTATGAGGTGATTCTGATGTGTATGTTTGGTACAAGTAGTTATTAAAAAAAGTTATTTGAGTCCTTTTTAGTTGGATGAGATTACCTTTCATTAATAACACAAATAACACAATTCAAAATGAGTATCTAAAATTTTATTGGTAGTTATTAAAAAAGTATGAGGTGATTCGGTGATGTGAATGTATGGTACAAGTAGTTATTTAAAAAAGTAATTTGAGTCCCTTTTAGTTGGATGAGATTACCTTTCATTAATACCACAAATAACACAATTCAAAATGAGTACCTAAATTTTTTACAGGTAGTTATTAAAAAAAGTATGAGGTGATTCGGTGATGTGTATGTATGGTACAAGTAGTTATTAAAAAAAGTAATTTGAGTCCCTTTTTAGTTGGATGAGATTACCTTTCATTAATAACACAAAATACACAATTCAAAATGAGTACCTAAATTTTTACAGGCAGTTATTAAAAAAAGTATGAAGTGATTTAGTGATGTGTATGTATGGTACAAGTAGTTATTAAAAAAAGTAATTTGAGTCCCTTTTAGTTGGATGAGATTACCTTTCATTAATAACACAAATAACACAATTAAAAATGAGTACTTAAATTTTTATAGGCAGTTATTAAAAAAAGTATGAGGTGATTCGGTGATATGTATGTATGGTACAAGTAGTTATTAAAAAAACTAATTTGAATCCCTTTTAGTTGGATGAGATTACCTTTCATTAATAACACAAATAACACAATTCAAAATGAGTACCTAAATTTTTACAGGTAGTTATTAAAAAAAGTATGAGGTAATTCGATGATGTGTATGTATGGTACAAGTAGTTATTAAAAAAATTAATTTGAGTCCCTTTTTAGTTGGATGAGATTACCTTTCATTAATAACACAAAATACACAATTCAAAATGAGTACCTAAATTTTTATAGGGAGTTATTAAAAAAAGTATGAAGTGATTCGGTGATGTGTATATATGGTACAAGTAGTTATTAAAAAAAGTAATTTGAGTCCCTTTTAGTTGGATGAGATTACCTTTCATTAATAACACAAATAACACAATTAAAAATGAGTACTTAAATTTTTATAGGCAGTTATTAAAAAAAGTATGAGGTACCTAAATTTTTACAGGTAGTTATTAAAAAAAGTATGAGGTGATTGGATGATGTGTATGTATGGTACAAGTAGTTATTAAAAAAAGTAATTTGAGTCTCTTTTAGTTGGATGAGATTACCTTTCATTAATAACACAAATTAAAATGAGTACCTAAATTTTTACAGGTAGTTATTAAAAAAAGTATGAGGTGATTGGTGATGTGTATGTATGATACAAGTAGTTATTATAAAAAGTAATTTGTGTCTCTTTTAGTTGGATGAGATTACCTTTCATTAATAACATAAATAACAAAATTCAAAATGAGTACCTAAATTTTTATAGATGGTTATTAAAAAAGTATGAGGTGATTCGGTGATGTGTATGTATAGTACAAGTAGTTATTAAAAAAAGTAATTTGAGTCCCTTTTAGTTGGATGAGATTACTTTTTATTAATAACACAAATAACACAATTCAAAATGAGTACTTATAAGTAGTTATTAAAAAAAATATAAAGTGATTTGATGATGTATATGCATGATATAAGTAATTAAAAAAAAAAAGAGGTGATATGAATGTGGGAAGAAGGTGTGAAAATTGTCATTCCACATAAATGGATTTGTTTACTTGAGTAGAGTAAATGTGAAGTATTAATAATTTTTAGTGAAGTAAATTAATCTTAAAAATAAAGAGTTTTGATTAAAAATAAAGTTGAATTTGGTAAAAATTTTAAACATAGAAAAAATTTATATAGTGAAATTTTACAATTTATCGAAATTTTGAGTGGTTGAATCGCCTATTTGAACCGGGCGAAGGAAGATTAAAAAAATTACTTACATATTATTAATAATGGTATCATGTTAGAACATCTTGGCCACGTAAATGAAGTCAAGCGCAACGCGATAGAAGCATTGGATTTATGTTTGGGGTGGGGTCATATAGATATAGCACAAAAGTTGTTATATCGTTCTATCGTATTAATCTAACTCCGTAAACAGTAACCTTGAATGCGTAGGGTCATAGTTATAGTTGTAACCTTGAATGCGTGGGGTCATAGCTATAGTATTCTTGAATGCGTAGGGTCATAGTTATAGTTGTTACCTATTGCTCTTATGAGTATCGTTGCAAAATGCCACTCTCATAACAAATTTAATAACTATTGCATGATAAGTGCTCACTAAACATTTTACGAGGCTCCCATGAGGGTTTAACTAAGGGAGTCTTTTTATTGTTGGGAAACTTGTAACTAAGGGTTGGGTGTAAGGGTTGGTTCAAAAGTTTAATACTTAATATGTATAATATTTAATGATATGCACACTGATTCATGTTATCATTATTAAATCAAGGGTTTATAAAGTTAATATAGGGGTGTTGGAGAATTAATAGATACTTAATATGTATAATATTTAATGATAGGCACATTAATTTATGTTATCATTATTAAATCAAGAGTTTATAAAGTTAATATGGGGGTGTTGGAGAATTAATAGAGGGATGTTGGGGAATTTATATGCTATAAAGGTGGTTACATGGTTGTTATATAATGATTAAATTATGGAAAAGTTAATAAGGGATGTTTGGGTAAACTAAAATGTCATAAAATGAGATTATAAGGCTATTAAGTGGGCTTTGATTAATATTAAAGAGGTTTTGATTTAAGGGAAGGGATTAGAAAGATATGTATTATGTAAATTTTTTATTTTACATATAGACAATGTATATTTAATAAGATTAATGTATATTTAGTTATGTTTGTTTTTTGTCTGAATGTATGATATTAGTTCATAATACAATTTTTTTTTAAATATACTTCATATTAGTTCATAAATTTCCCAATAAAGGGTTGTTGGGGAATTTATGTGACATAAAAGTGGTCACAGGGTTATATAGTGATTAAATTATGGGGATTTGAAAGTTAATAAGGGATATTTGGGTAATCTAAAGTGCCATAAAGATGAGATCATGAGATTACTAATCGAACTTTGATTAATATTAGAGAGGTTTTGATTTAAGGGAAGGGATTCTAAGGATATGTATTCTCTACATTTTTGTTTTATATATAGACAATGTGTATTTAATAAGATTAATATATATTTAGTTATGTTTGTTTCTTGTCAGAATGTATGATATTAGTTCATAATATAATTGTTTTGAAAATATACTTGTAAGTCAACATAAATGACTTTCAATAAAACTCTACTCTCCAAATCTCACTTGGGTCATTGAAGGCAATAGTTCAAGTTTTTGACCTACCCTAATAGACTTAACAAAGTCATTTAAACAACATAGAGTAGGCTAACCAAACTTTAAGACTTCAGGTCAACAAACCATTCAAAATATAACCTCATACACCTTAAAAAAAAACCCGAACTTGAAATTACCTACACACTAAAAAATCCCAACCTTGAATATGCATAGTATTTATGATAAACCAAAGGATCAATGCTTCTCAATTAAGACTCAATGATTAAGTGTTATACATATTTTATTTATTTCAAATCCTTTCATGTTAAAGTCATCTGTATAATGTCATGCCCCAATAGTTTTTGTTAGGTATTTCTTTAACCAGTATGGTGAAGCACTTCAAGTCCTTGAATGCCAAGATCATTTCTTTGAGTGAATTTGACACCAGAATGGCATGTCCCCATAGTTTTTGTTAGATATTTCTTTAACTATTATGGTGAAGTACTTCAAATCTGAATGCCTATATCATTTCTTTGGGTAAATGAGCTAACATAAACTATTAATGTTGTGGATTACTAATGTACTGTGAAATCAATTATTTATTATATGAGAGATATCGAATGAATATTTCATTAAAATGGTTTAATTTTGATACAATAAGATTGTTTTTTAATTTGAATCATTTTAGTTGGATGAGACCGCCTTTCATTAATAACACTATTTAAAATGAGTACCTACTTTTTTACTAATATCACTTATATAAATGTCATTTTATACATTTTCATTAGATCAATTTATTTTGGAGCATTATACTCCAATATCCACTCTTAAAGTTGCAATGATAACTATTAAAATTTGATTTATATCCTCTCTTCTACTCCAATATCCCTATCACTAAAAGTCTCTCAATTAATTTTAGAGAAAGGAAGTGGGTTTAACCATGTTTTCTTCATAAATACATTTGGCTCCAAGAGGCCACCTTCACTGTTCAAAATCAGTTTCACATGTGAGTATCTTAGTAACATTAGTTACCCCGATAAAAGACCATAAAGAAAGGATGGAGATTGCATAGAGATACTTTGATCCAGGCAAACCAACGCTTTGAGCAAGGTTCAAACTTTTTCCTCTAATAACATTTTATATGTATTTTGGGTGGTCCATCAAAATAAGTTTTTTATTTCCATAAGAGGTCACACTAAAATTTCTAGGGTCTATGAACTCCATGCAACACACACACATAGAGAGAGATGCCCACATGTATAAAAATTAATATTAAATGTTTTCATATCAACGTGACAATTTTGAATTTAGGGTTTATGAAGGCTATTGAGCCAAATGCGGAATGGGGTGTTTCACCAATTGTTGGAAATATATTCATGTCCTCTATTCTTTACAACATATGGTTCAATAATCAAAGGCTAGATGAAGGATTTATCATTTTATAAAGACATGAAACCAAGGGATTCCATCGATTCTTTTTTTAAGTCATTTTTAATTATTTGGGGAACACTCTTTGACTTTGATTTTGATCTCAAAATCACATATAGGGAATTGTGCTAAATGTAAATCTTCAAGGACAAAGTATTAGGAATATATTTATTGTGGGGAAGGATATGAAGGTGTCAGAGCTTTGATGACTTCCCATGATTTTTGACAATCCAGAGAAGCCTCGCAATTGCTAAACAACCTTTGAAATTTAGTGATTCCTTTATTGAAGGATGTAATCCATTTTGAGGAATTGGGAAATAATTTTGTAGGTCCTTCATGAAGCCTTCCTCTTCTCTAGGAATAATTTCATTGAAGAGGGAGTAAAATCATTGAGATGGGAAGATTGTTCATTGTCCAACCCAATGATTTGTCTCGTGAAGGATTAATAATTAAGTACAAAGGCTATCAATCCCATGGAGTTAGTGATGATACTTGATGTCTCAAGTGGGAAACATTTTCCATTTCGGTCCTAACCAAAATATTTCTATTTTTAGTCAATTAACTCAAGAAAATTCAAACCAGTTGGATGGAGGGTTATCACGCCTCTAGAACCATTGAAAATAGCTTAATAAAATTTGAATTCAATGATTTTCCTAAAGAAAAAAAGTCCACTTCATCAAGTCATTTTTTTCCAAAATAAAAAAAAATGACCTTACTAAGCCTTGAACGCAATGATTTTCCCCTTAGAGACAAAGTTCTCACTTCACCTT
The DNA here is from genome assembly GCA_009831015.1 of Picea engelmannii. Taxonomy (NCBI): domain Eukaryota; kingdom Viridiplantae; phylum Streptophyta; class Pinopsida; order Pinales; family Pinaceae; genus Picea; species Picea engelmannii. The sequence goes on from ML800083.1 coordinate 425,531, forward strand.
GTTATTTCATATATAAACCAATTTATTTTTCTTATAGCCCTCAAACTAACTAATTGACATGCTCATATTGGTTGTTTATAAAGTGTGACTTGCATTTTCCATTAGCGGGTGAAGCATTGGCTTCTTAAAGTCTATGTGTTAGATTCTTTACCCTCATTTTTCCTCTCTTTCATTCAATCAACCTCCTTCTTCATTATTTATTTGTAATTATCTTCTCTAATTCAATTTGTAGGTTTGTTCTTTTCCACAGACATCCCAACAAGCAAGCAAGCATTATTTTCATCTTTGAAGTAATGTGTAGTTACTGAAGGCCATAGAGATGTGTGTTCCATTTAAAAAAAAATGAGTTGTAATTGTGTTTGGGCTTTTGGATGTTGTTCTTAGGATAAAATACTTACCTACTAGTTAGCATGTGCAAATGGGATTGATTCACCCTCTAGCAGTGTGTTTCCATTCACAAAGTGAGGAGGTTGAGTCCCTCATTATTTGGAGTTCATACTTCACCAAGAAAATCAAATATTCACTATTGCAATGGCCAGAGAGGTGCCAAACAATAGTAAAATCAAGTTGTAAGAAGACTAGTTTTCCTTTGGAGTGTCTAGCACTATTGGAGAAAAGGAAGAGAAATATTTGGTAATGAAGAATAGGATAAAGGATGGCTCTAATATTGTCTCATGGATATTGATAAATATTACTTTACAAATAGATAAGTGAAACAAATTTGAAGCCAACTTAATGAGTCCTTTGTCGACATCATTTTTTACAGTGAAAAAATATTCTCGTAAGCTTTCTTGATAGGTTTATCTTTTTATTCCTCATTTTGTAGGCTCAATCTTGAAATTTTACTACAAGGAAAATACCAAGTGAATGCTCATGACCACATCTCCCTTCTCTATTTTTAGAGAAGGTGGGAAGTCGAAGGTTTTAGTGAATATTTCTTTTTTGATCCACTTCAAACATATTATCACACTAATGTACTCTTTTAATATTCACACCATTTCTTAAACATACTACAAGCACCAATGTAGGTTAACATATTTCATAAAAAATATTGATTGTTTTTTAAATAAATTATTGTCGGTGCACACCCAAAATATTAAATAACACAAGTGCATAAGCATACCATGCAACTAGGTTTATAATTTTTCAAAACAAAATCTTTTCAATCACCCAATAGATTAAAGCTCACTAGTGTGTAACCCTACCATGCTCATCGAGTTAGGTAAAACTATTTGTGTTCAAGAAAAATATATTTGATGTATCTAAAATGTTAACCCACACTAATGTGTAAACATTGCCAAGTACAACGATGGAGATTCAAACATAGAGTTAATACACAAAAATTTATCTCATAATGCAACACAAAAATAAGATAAAACACTTATATTTTAAAAATGGTTTTACAGGCAGCTTATTAGGACATACATTCCACCCAACCATATAATTTTTGTTCCATATCTCAACAACAAGTCATCCCTGAGTCGGGTCTAGAAATCCATAAAAATAGGTGGTCTCTCACTACCCACTCATAACTTAGAAAAACCCACAACCCATTGGTATTCTCCTACAACTATCCCAATTTTCTACCAACTCTCTTCCTCTCGACCTTTCCAACCCAAGGAATGTACCCCGTCACTGCTCTTAGTCCATCGGGTATCCCATTCGTTTATCAGGATCTCTCTGGCACAAGTAACCAAGAATCTCACTACTGAAAAACTCAAGGGAGCTCAATGCTAGGAAAACTACCAATAAAACAACAACAATCACTTGTTTTTATAGTAAAACTCACATAGGAATTCACTCTTCAGGACTAACAACCTAGATATTTAGTCCTCTCAATATGCTCCAGAATTATTCTTCCATGGTTTCTCTAGCTCCAAGCTCTTCTTCCCTGCTCACTACTTGTTGTTCATGCCAAAAATATTGACTGTATAAAGCTTCTCTGACTGCCCATACATATTTCCTTTATTTTCTTTCTTTCTTGACTTACACACTTCCACCTATATCATAGTCCAATAAATTATGTGGTTAGGGCCAGACACATATTTATTTAATAATGACACATGAAATGCATTATGCACTCTCATGGATGCATGAAATGCTAACATGTATGCAATTGGCTCTATATTCTCTAATATTTCAAAAGGTCCACAATATCTTGCTGCCAAATTTGGGAAACATCCTAATCTTAGCAAACTTCTCTTCACCTTCACTTTTAAAAATACATGTTCGCCCAACTTAAAATATCTAAAATCTTTGTTCTTGTCTGCATAATGTTTCTACCTATCCTGGGAAACCTTTAAATTCTTCTTGATAATTGTCATTTTCTCTTCCATTTACTTCAATAAATCTATCCCAATTACTACTCTATCTGTTGGATTATCCCAACTCACTAGTGTGTTCCACTTCTCTCCATACAATTCTTCAAACATGATCATTTTTAATGAGGTTTGATACCCATTGTTGTAAGAAAATTCCACTGAATGAATATAATCCTCCCACTTTGGTTCTTGGTTCATCACATACATTATGAGCATGTCCTCAATTATTCTATTAGTCCTCTCTATTTTCCCATTTGACTTTGGGTGATATGATGTACTGAGATTTAAATTCGTCAAAAGCCTTTGAACAAACCCTTCAAAAAATTGGATGTAAAATTTTTGGTCTAAGTCTGAAATTATTGCCTTGGGCACTCCATGTAGCCTAGAAACTTCCTTCATGTAGATTTATGCAATGTTTTCTACCTTGTGTGTAGTCTTCATAGGAATATAATGTTCAACCTTTGTTAGTTTATCCACCAACACAATGATGGAATCATGTTGCTTAAATGTTCTAGGAAGCTTAGTAATAAAATCCACTATGACTACTTCCCACTTCCATTCTAGAATGGGAAATCGTTGTAACAACCATGCTGTATGTCTATGTTCAGTCTTCACCCTTTATCATTCTAAGCATCTCGCTATATAATTAGCCACTTCTTTCTTCATTCCATGCCAAAAATATTGGCCTCTTACAGCTGCAATTGACTTCTAATATATTGGGTGTCCAACATACAGTACATTTTCCATTTACCTCATCACTATAGTTTTCAACTCACTAGAATTTGGCACATATATATTTCCCCTATATGTGAGAATTTCACCCTCCTATAGCTCATAATATTTAAATTTCTGCTATAAAATTCCTTGTTGTAATATTTCTTTTATTGCCAAATAATTTTGATTTGAATTTGGATCTGCAATAATTATATCTTTTAGATCAGTCATGCACACGATGGTGGCTACAATATGCATCCCATGTGATCTCCTGCTGAGTGTATCAACCATTTGATTCTCTTTTCCTTTTATGTGCTTAATCTCAAAGTCATATTCAATAAGGAATTCCATCCATCTAATGTGTCAAACATGTAATGGGGTTTGTCCAAACAAATTTTTCAGACCACAGTTGTCTGTCCTTAGCTCAAATTTCCTCCCCATGAGATAATGTCTCCACATTTTTAATGCATGAATAATAACTGCTAATTCTAGATCATGGGTAACATAATTTCTCCCACGCTCTTTTAATTTTTGTGACTTGTAGCATATAACATGATCGATTCCTGTGAGGACTCCATTGAACCCTTCCTTTCATGCATCTTTGCACACCATAAAATCTTCATCCAGATATGAAATATTCAATATTGGTGCACTTGTCAAGATGTCCTTTAACCGTTGAAAGCTCTCTTCACACTTGGGAGTCCATTTAAATTTCACTCCCTTCTTTTGCAAAGAAGTGATTGAGCTTGCAATATTTGAGAATCCTTTTATAAATATTCGGTAATAACTGACAAGATCCATGAATGATCTACCCTCTATCACATTTCTTGGTGTTGGTCATCCTCTAATGGCCTCTATATTATTGGGATCAATTGTGATGCCTTCTATGGAACTTATATACCCCAAGTAGTGAATCTTCTTTTGATAAAAGATGCACTTAGTTATCTTAGCATACAATGCTCTCTTAAAACTTGCAACACCAATCCTAACCATTTCTCATGCTCCTCCTCTACCTTTGAGTAAATGAGTATATTATCCAAGAACACAATTATAAACTTGTCTAGTTATTCCCTAAACACTCCATTCATCGGGCACATAAAAACAAATAGGGAATTTGATAGTCCAAATGGTACTATCATGAATTCATAATACCCGTCTCTTGTCCTTAATGATGTCTTGATGGTGTCTTCTCCCTTTATCCTCAATTGATGATATCATGTTCTCAATTCAATATTGGAAAAGATTCTTGGACCTTTCAACTGATCAAATAGATCATCAATCCTTGGAAAATGACATTTGTTCTTTATGCTGACTTTATTTAGCTTCCTGAAATAAACACACATCATTAAGGTTTTGTCTTTCTTCTTCACAAAAAGAACTGGGGAATGCCAAGGTGACACACTTGGGCATATATACCCCTTCTTTAACAACTCTTCAAGTTGCATATGCAACTCTTTCAACTCTGGCGTGCCTATTTTATATGGTGCTTTGGACACTAGGGAGGCTCCTAGCATGACATCAATAGATAAATCAATGTCTCTGTTTGGTGGCAGTCCTGGGATTTCTTCAAAAACATCCTCAAAATTACTCAAGAACAAATGGTGTTCAATGATTTCCATCTTATCTTTGGAAGCCTAGTCCATATGGCTTGCAAAAATATGACATCCCTTCCTGAAATTATTTTTAAATTACATAGCTCAAATTTCTCTAACAACTACAACTCTTGGAATGCCTTAAACCTTGCCTTGATTCCCCTCTTCATCAATACATGTGATTGTATTGTTGTAACAATCTAGAGTATCATGGTGTTTTTCCAACCAATCCATGAAAATTAGACAATCATGTGAACCCAATGGTATGATGTTCACATATACCTTTGTGCTAAGTCCATTCATGTCTATTGGACAATCTTTAATGTTACAGGTATGAACTAACTGAGAGGGGGGGTGAATCAGTTAGTGTAGATTTATTAACAATTTACTCTCATTTTTAACTTTGAATCATTAATCTTAGTGGCAGTGAGTCTTAACTGTGAAATCCAGAGTTATAAACATA
>ML800083.1:430720-463870 GCA_009831015.1 Picea engelmannii
CATCTGTTCTTCATAAACAATCGATTGCCATCAATGACAACCTTGATCATCTGCGTCATTCTTGCTGTAGCCATATTTCCAACATTTAATTGGCTCATTGATTTTCCTCTTATCCCCTTGTTTATGTTTGAATATGTTAAGACCGAAACAAAAACCTCATGAGGATATTAATGCCCCTATGCTTTTAAAGAGGTGGTACTCCTCTATAAGTTCTTTTAAGATTTTATTTAAAAAATATATATTGGATTATGCCAACAAGCAAAACCCAAATCTTTATTGCTCAATAAAATTTAAAATATCATAAAATACAAGAGTTCCCGAGAAATGGACTAGGAACCTTAAATATCACATTTGATATAAATGAATAAATTGTAGAAAATAATAGAAACTCTCACATCGATCAAAGTTTTAGATATTTATAGTCACATTCAAAATAAAAGAGAAAATGGTCCAGCGTGTTATCACACTAAGTTGCCTTGGGTCTTTAGCCCTTAGTTTTAAGTTTTTTAAGCCTTTAGATTTTAAATTTTGATTTATTTTCTTAAGTGTGATTTACTTAGGTTACATTGAATAAATGAAGGCTTGAGTGATGACTCATTTTTGACCCACACATAGATTTTTGGCCTAGGTTCATTTTATTGGCTTATGTTTTGACTCACTTCATGACTTGAAACCAAGCCTGACTCATCCCATGACCAACTTGACTTGACATGCCACTCTTCTCACTCATACCTTCGTATCCTTGACATGTTGTCCCTTTGTCCTCTTAAAATGGTCAAATCAACTTTTTGAAAAAGGAGCGCTGCCAACTCACTAGGAGTTTCCGTAGCGCACTCCCTTTCCTTAATCCTTTGCCATGATTTGTTATCATAGTGATGATGTCATGTCTACCTTGTTTTCAAAACCTTGGTTAGTTAAAATATGCCTTCGAGGATTTGATATTTATGAGCTTGCTAACGGTTTTCAAGTTTTGAATGTTCAAAACTCGACGCTGCTAAAACTACTAGTTCGGACCAGTTGGCAGTGGTGCTACAGGATCGGTTGCTGAGGTGGATTTGGAAGATGAGATGCTCGTGGTAATATCCTAAACAATTGAAGAACTCCAGTTATCATCAATTTTCCAGGTATCCCATGGTTTCCTTCCTTTGCATATCAAACTTGAGGTAGTAATTATTGCATGAAGTTTTGGCAGCGTCGTGTCTGCAAAATCTCCCCTTCCCTCATACTTTTCTATCAATTTTTTCTCTCACATAAACCTGCATTCATCATCACCTGGATTTTAGTTGTAAGACATCCATTCACCTGGCTCCTGAGTTTTGATTTCCCAAGCAAACTTTACTCCTTGTATGCGCGATGCGCTACCCAAAATCGTTGCTAAAAATACACTGCCTTTTCCCCTGCTTCCTATGCTATTTAGATTGGAGTGTTTTCAACTCGGTTTTCAAAACCATTGTAATGGTTTCCTTCACCATATTTTCATTCCTCAGTTTGAAATCTGTAAGTAGTAAGGGAAGGGAAATTTGCAGCTCTTGTTCTCCAAATCCATCGAGCCATGTGAGTTAGGGGACAGTCCTAGGAAAAAACAACCATTGTTCACTATCAATATCCTTTTGAAGTATGCCTCCATTTATTTTCCTATCCTTCACTGTACCATAGCTTTTAAACTCTCATCTTGACCCATGGAGACACCTCAGAAGAAGAAATCACATAAGGGAGGTACTATGGTTAGAACTGAAACTGCAAACATTCATTTATTTGAGGCAAAGCCTATGGTTAGAGAAGTTTTTTAAAGGGTGGGCTGCCTTGCTTTCTGCCAAAACATGCAGAGGGGTCATCCTAAGGTGGAAAAACAATTTTCCTCACATTTTGATGGCCTAAAGACTAAGGTAGGATACATAGAGTTTGAGGCGTTTGAAACCTCCATTTTAGCAGCCACAGGGATTCCTATCACATGAGAGAAATGGTTTAAATACATGGCTTTGAATGCATCCTTCTCCAAAGACTTCCTTAAGCCATAGTATCAAACTAACAACCTATCCAAAGGGGTACCAAGAAGTCATCTAATTGAAGATTTTGATAAAATGTTGAAGATCATCCAAAGGTATTTCACATGTGAGGGGAGGTTTAATACACTATACCAGTACCATATACAACTTCTGCTTCATTTTACTGGTAAAGATGAAATGAACATTCCTTTCTACTTTTTGAGAAGCATAGGGAAAATGTTAGATAGAGTTCAATCCAAATCCAAGGCCGTGGATACTAGTATTTTTCATTCTAGGTTGATTAGAATGTTGGTTATGGAAGAATTGATAAAAAGGAACATTCCATTGGAACAATTCATTGTTTCTTCTCACATGAATTTGGACATAGCATCCACCTCTCAATCAAATATAAAAAGTCCTCTTCCATCCACTAGCACTGATCTAACAGGAACCAACAAGAAAATAAAGAGTAAGGCCCCTACTCAAGACCAAGAGGTCATTAAGGAAGTTGAAGAAGTAGAGAAGGAGGCCTATCATTCTCCACAGAGAGACCTTTCACCCCCTCCTACACCAGAATTAGAACAAGTACCTTCATATACTAAGGCTACAACCAAGAAAAGAAGGAAGTTGCACTTCTCTTCATCTCCTTCAAAAGTCAACACTAAGGTCATAAATCCTTTCACAAGATCATCATCTCTCAAGGAGGTTGTTGAATTACAAGTCCTACCAAAGGCTTCTGTTCTGAAGAAGAAGAGAGATAAGTGGAAAGGAGTTGAGAATCCCGTTGATATGGTAGATGTATCCCCCATGCAACAAACAGATGAAGATGAAACCATAAAGAAGCTTATTGATACTGTCAACATCATCACTCCACCTAGCAATCATACCTTCAAAAGGTTGATTAGACAACTCAAGGAGGCTATTGAAGAGGTTGCTCGCTTGAAATTAGAGGACCTATCTGAAAGGATTAAGATGAAAGAGCTCATGGATGGTTATAACCACACTCTTGATTTAGCAATATTTGCATCAAGAAGAGCCCAGCCTCTCCATAAGCAACTCAAGAACATTTATAGGAAAAACATATATTTTCAGTCTCAGAACAAAAAACTCAAAGCAGAGATGCAACAATTCAAGGAAGAGGTGGCTTAGAGGAATTTGAATGGTTGAGCTAGGCTCCCTTATTGTAATATTTGGATGAAGAATATTGGTTCTTTGGTTATGTATTTGATTTGAGATTTCTTGATTAATATAAGTTAGCTTTCTTATTCCATCTTATTTGCCTCTGATACTGAATTATTCATTATTGAAAGATTCTCATAGATTGTTGTAGCTGTATTATGATGAATGTTTGATTATAGTATTGTTATTATGTTCTTCAGTTTCCTTAAACTTTGAATTCAAGAAGATCTTATGTTTGAGTTTTTCCTCCTTAGGCTGCTTGAAGACCTGATGTCCATAAAAAACCTCTGCATTTCCCTCACCAAAGTCTTCCTTCTATTCACCTTTACTCCCACTTACTAACTGAAGTTGATTAATACCCCAATTGATTGTGCATGCTAACCCAGATTTATGAGTTAGAACATTATTATCTTGAGTCTTATCCATTTGACCTCTTTAAACACTCATTTACATTTACATATCATCTAATGGGTACTGGGCTTATCCTCTCTACAATCTAAGGGTGATTCCTAGTGCTAACATTCTTTGCGCCATTGTCGGGGAACGAATTGAAGAAATTTCCCTGGGATTGAACGACAAAGCTTACTGATTCTGAAGGTGCATTAGAACTCAGTACATCAAATATTGTAGCTTTCACCTGGCTACTCCATTTTTTCATTTGTGTCTCCTAAAGGCAGACACATGAGGTCCACTCCACAACTACCTTTGGTTCCACCTGAAGCTGACCCATAGAAGATAATCAAGAAGGGAAAAGCTTCTCAAGAAAGTTTTTCTGTCGTTGTAACATGTACTTCTGGTCAGTTGTCTGATTCCATCCTTAATACTCCAATTTTTATATCAAGTAATACTCCTTTACCTTCTACTGAAGTATCTAAGAATTTGGATTTTGAAAATTTCCCTGTTGAATACTCCTCTTTTGACCCTAAATTGAAAGAAGAAAACTTTGAAATCCTTGCCTCCTCTGACATTGTGAAGTGGTTCAGACTTGAGAGTCTTGAATATTTTCCTACCTTAGGCTTTGCTACTCCTCCTATCAAAGTTTCTGTATCCAAAGAAGAGGAAATCTCATATCCCTTGCAACCTATACCATCTTCTTCCAAGACTCAACATTCTGCTATGAAAACTGAAATTCCTCCTTCCTACATTCCCTTTTCTCCTAATCTGCACACAATCAAGTCTCCTTCTCCTCCTTGTTCACCTAGAGTTCAAAATCCAATGGCAGGTGCTAACCCTCCTATAAATAGGATGGATTCCATAGTGGCTGCTAGATATGCCCCTCTTATCTTACCTCATCCTATGAATGCTCTCCCTACTTGAGATTACCTAAAATACATGCCCAAATTCACAAGAGAAGAAGACATAACTGCCAAAGAACATCTTGTTTCCTTCTACAGTTGTGTAGACAATCTAAACATTGAAAATGAGGATGTGTGGATGAGAGTCTTTGTCCATAGCCTTGAAGGAGGAAATGGTTTAGGGGTTTGACCCCTGGATCCATTGATGGGATTGAGGCTTTAGATGATGCTTTTTTGAGACAGTGGGTGGATAAAAAAAACTTTTTGTAATATATCATAGAATTTGGATCTCTAAAGAGGAAAGAGGGAGAGTCTGTCTCTGACTTCTCTAAAAGATTCAACAAAATGTACAATAATATCCCTGATGAGATAAATCCTACATAAAAATCTGCCAAAATCACCTATGCTAGTGCTTTTGACCTTGAGTTTTGCCTTCTACCGAGAGAAAGAAAATCTGCCTCCTTAGCTCATATGCAAGATGCAGCCTTGGAGGTATAATATAACATAGTGGCATATGAAAAACTTAGGGGAAAATATGACAGGGACAAGAGAAAAAATAGAGTTGAAGCCTCAAGCTCTGATTCCTCTATTGTCCATCCTCAAGTTGATGAACTTACCAAATTATTAAAATATCTTTTGATTGAGATGGAGAAGTTAAAACTCGAAGGCAAACATAACTATAGAAAGAATCAAAATGTTGATAACAGAGGTAACTTCAGAATACCAAATAATGCTTATCAAATCCTTCCAAGAGATCCTAGAAACAAAGATAGGGATGATCAAAAGGTCCAAATGCCTTTACAAAACAACCTTGTTGTTGATGAAGAAGGAGAGGATGAAGAAGTTGATCCTGAGATCCATTTCTTAGGTGGCAACTCTCCATCCCCTCACTTGACCCAATCTACATATGAAGAATCCTTTATGGATAATCAAATAAATGAGTTAAGTAAGGAAGAGAAGGAAAAAGAAAATACTAATAGATACAATATGAGATCTAAAAATAAAGAGGAAACTATTGATGCTTCTGATCAGCCTACAAAAACAAGAAATTTTTCCAAGGCTGTCACAATTGGAAACAAAGAAAAAAATGCTCAAATTCCCCAATTTTTGGTCAAGAATCCTACCCCAAAATCCAAAGAGATTTTGAAATCTCCATCTTCCTTTAGTTTTGAAAGTGAGATCCAAAAAATCAAGATTCCTATACCTTTTTTGGAGTTGATAAAAAATGAAGAACTTAAAAAATATCTTTCCAAAATGTTGCAGCCTGAACCCTCCTCAAATACCAATGATTCAGTAAATCTTCAAGATGAAAATCCATCAGTCATCTTAGGACATTTGATAGAATATAGTGATGATTCATCCCCTCCCTTCTATATATCATTGAACATACATGATAAGGTGTTGTATAACTATTTGATGGCCTCAGGGGCATCTCACAATCTCATGCCAAAAACAGTCATGGATGAACTTGGATTAGAAATCACAAAAAACTACCATGACTTATATTCTTTTGACTCTAGGAAAGTGAAGTGTCTTGGGGTCATCAAAGATTTGTTTATGACCTTGTTTCGGTTTCCCATGAAAAGTGTGGTCATGGATATCATGGTCGCTGATGTTCCCCCCAAGTTTGGTATGCTCTTGTCAAGGTCTTGGATAAAAAGACTTGGGGAAACCTTGCGGATGGATCTCACATATGATACCATTCCTGTGTTATGGGGGGAGCATAGAAGAATTTATAGGGAATCTCAGTTGGCATACATTATTAGTGACGAAGAAAACCCCACCAACCATCCTATTTTTTCACTTGATACTGATTTGGGATCTAGTATATTGCAACTCACTGATGCTCTTGAACCTCCTCTTGAAATCATAAAACAATCCATAACTTTTTGTGAAGATTCTTCTCCAACCACGTCTGTTTGGAAGATGTTCTTTGATGGAGACTCTTCTAGGGAAGGTGCTAGTGCTGGAGTGGTCTTTGTTTCACTTACTCAAGAGACTATATATTTTTCTTACAAGCTAGAATTTGAAACTACCAAGAATGTGGCCGAGTATGAAGCTCTTGTTTTGGGTTTGAGGGTTGCAAAAGACATGGGGATTGAAGAGATATCTGTTTTTGGGGATGTTGAATTAATTTTCCATCAGATAAAAAATATTTATCAAGCTAAGCACCTTAGGCTAAGGACTTATAGAAATGAAGTGTAGGATCTAGTTGACAATTTCTTCTTAGCTTTCAATATTTCATTTATTCCAAGAGAGGAGAATACCATGGTTGATTCTTTGGCTGTTTCAACAAGTAATTTCAGAGTCCCTTTTCCACCTAAACTCAAGTATGATGTAGAAGTGAAATATAGGCACTCTATGCTGGACAATGTCAAGCATTGGAAGGTGTTTGAGGATGATCTTGAGATCAAAAGATTTATCGAGACTGTTGATGAGTTTTCTTTATTACATATTGATCAAGATCATGATTATGAAAATAATCCTCATGCTGATGTTTTTCTAAATAAAATTGCTAATCATCATATTGTTCAGTTTCTTAGCAACCATATTCCAAAAGGACTAGTTCCTTTGGAAAGACTGTTTGATAGGAATGATGTAGAAGTGAAGGTTAAAGGTTCAACTAATGATGTTGATGTAACTGAATTCAATGTGGGTACAGAGAAGGATCCAAAATTTGTCAAGTTGTCAAGCATCTTATCAAGGGAACAAAGGGATGAATATGCTGAGCTGTTAAAAGAATTTGCTGATGTGATTTCCTGGACATATGAAGATCTCAGAACATATGAAATAAACATCATAGAACATAAGATCCCCTTGAAGGAAGAGACCAAGCCATTTAGGAAGAAGTTGAGACAAATAAATCCTATGCTACTACCTATTACGGAAAAAGAGGTAAAAAATATTTTGGATACTAAGATTATCATTCCTTTGAGGTATTCTGAATGGGTGGCTAACTTGGTCCTAGTGAGAAAAAAGAATGGAGAAATCAGACTTTGTGTTGATTTATGAAATATGAACATAAGAAGATCTAAGAAGGACAATTACCCCTTGCCAAAGATGGAGCACATATTACAGAGGATGACAAGTGCATCTAGGATCTCTATGATTGATGGATTTTCTGGCTACAATCAGATCTCTGTCTTTCTTGAAGATAGAGATAAGACAACCTTCACTACTCCTTAGGGTACATTCATGTATGCTAATATGCCCTTTGGATTGATGAATGCAGGGGCGACCTTTCAGCAAGCCATGGACATAGCATTTATTGGATAAAAGGACAAGTTTGTTGTCATTTATTTGGACGACATAACCGTGTTCTCACAATTTGATAAAGAATATTATGATCATTTAAAAGGGTCTTCTTGAAATGCAGAAAATTTGGTCTCTCTTTAAATCCAAAAAAGTCATTATTTTCCATGAAAGAGGGGAAATTATTGGGACACATTATATCACTTGAAGGGGTGAGGATTGATTCAAGCAGAGTAGAAGATATCCAAACCTTTTCACTCCCTAGATCCAAGAAGGAAGTTTAGTCTTTCTTGGGGAAAATTAATTTTTTGAGAAGGCTTGTTTCAAATTTTGTTGAATTGGAAAATTATATTACAACCATGTTGAGGAAAGGAAATGAAATCAAATGGACTGTCGAGTCTCAAAATTATTTTGATCAAATAAAGAAGGCCTTGAATGAATCCCCTTTGCTCATCAATCCCTACTACTCCAAGGATTTTCTGATTTTTTCCTTTGCTTCATTTGACACAGTGGCAACTGTTTTATTGTAGAAGAATGTTGAAGGGTTAGAGTAACCCATTTCTTTTTTCAGCAGGGCATTGAGAGATGTTGAAATAAAATATGACATCATGGAAAAGCAGGCCTATTCTTTGGTCAAATCTCTTAAGGCTTTCAAAGTCTATGTGATGCATTAAAAATTCATTGCATATGTCCCTTCAACCTCAGTGAAGGAGATTCTCATTCAGCTTGACATAGACGGAAGAAGGAGCAAGTGGATTGCCAAAATCCTTGAATTTGATCTTGAAATTAAGCCCACCAAATTGATTAAAGGCCAAGGTTTAGCTAGGTTTTTGGTTGAATCTAATTGCAAATCTTTGGGGGTTAATTTAATCAACATTTACTCAGAAAATAAGCAAGCTAAGTTGTCTGATAAAGATTCTCAAGTCATCCCTCCATTGTCTGAATGTACTTGGTACAAGGACATTATATATTTTCTACAAACGTTGTAGCCTCCTGATGGTATGGAGAAGAACAAGGTAATAGATTTGAAGCTCAAATCAATCAAATATTGTCTTGTTGACCAACTCTTGTATTGGAAAGACCCTTTAGGAGTGATTTTGAGATACCTAGACCCACAAGAAGCCCAAAAGATTATGTCTAATTTTCATGACAGTTTATGTGGGGGGCATCACTTCTAGAGAACCACAACATATAAGATTCTCAGGGCTAGGTATTTTTGGCCTAGTCTATTCACCGATGTTTGTGAAAATATCAGAGCTTGTGTCAAGTGTCGAAAATTCCCTGGAAAGCAGCAACTCAAGTCTTTTCCATTGAAGCCAGTGGTAGCTTCAAGACCCTTTTAGTAGTGGGGCCTAGATTTTATTGGGAAAACTCATCATGCTTCAAGTCGTCAATATAGGTGGATCTTGACTGCCACTGATTACTTTACTAAGTGGATAGAAGCCATCCCTACAAGGAATGCCTCCCACAAGGTAATCATTGGTTTTCTTGAGGATATTATGGCAAGGTTTGGTTGTCTGAACAAAATTGTTACTGATAATGCTACGTCTTTCAAGGTTGAACCATTGATCAAGTTTTCTGAATAGTTTGGAATCACATTGATTCACTCTACTCCCTACTACCCCGAAGGGAATGGAATGGCAGATTCCTCTAACAAGAGTCTTATAAAGATCATCAAAATATTGTTAGTGGACAACAAGAAAGCATGGGATTCAAAGCTCAAATTCACTTTGCGGGCTGATAGAGTGACAATAAACAGATCTCTTGGTGTCTCTCCTTTCCATCTTGTGTATGGAGTTGAGTCCATCTTTACTTCTCAACTTTCCTTATTTGTGGAGAAATTCTTCCAAGACTACCAATGAGAATATGATGATATGATCAGAAGAATACAACAATTGGTTGAAGTGTAACAGACTAGGGAGCAAATACTGGGCAAAGCACATGACCATCAACAGAAGATCAAGCAGGCCTTTGACAAGAAGGTAAGAAAAGAGGAATTCCAGCTAGGAGATCTAGTACTCAAGTGGGATGAACCCAAGCAAGACAAAGGAAAGCATGGTAAATTTGAATCCTTATGGATTGGTCCCTTCAAAATTTTTGAGGTATTTTTGAATAACACTTACAAGTTGCAGAATTTGGAGGATTCTGGAGTTTTTGGTGGCTCTGTCAATGGGCATTTTTCTGAAAAAATACTTTTCTTGAGCCATGAGTGGATTTACATGCCATTTTAAATATCATTTTTCTTTTATTTTTGTTTTAATAAGTGACCCCATGGCCCTAGGATAAGGCACTGAAACTACTTGTTCTTAGCAACCCACAGGGAGCATGCCATCCCCTATGGAGCCAATGTTATCACACTAAGTTGCCTTGGTTCTTTAGCCCTTAGTTTTAAGTTTTTTAAGCCTTTATATTTTAAATTTTGATTTATTTTCTTAAGTGTGATTTACTTAGGTTACCTTGAATAAATGAAGGCTTGAGTGATGACTCAAATTTTGACCCACACATAGATTTTCGGCCTAGGTCCATTTTCTTGGATTATGTTTTGACTCACTTAATGAATTGACACTAATCCTGACTCCTCCCATGACCAAATTGACTTGACATGTCACTCTTCTCACTCATACCTTCGTATCCTTGCCATGATGTCCCTTTGTCCTCTTAAACTGGTCAAATCGACTTTTTGAAAAAGGAGCACTGCCAACTCACTAGGCGTTTCTGTAGCGCATTCCTTGTCCTTCATCCTTTTCCATGATTCATTATCATAGTGCTAATTTCATTTCTACCTTGTTTTCAACACCTTGGTTAGTTAAAATATTCCTTCGAGGATTTGGTCTTTATGATATTGCTAACAGATTTCAAGTTTTGAATGTTCAAAACCCGGTGTTGCTAAAACTACCAGTTGGCGGTTGCACTACATGATCGATTGCTAAGGTGGATTTGGAAGCTGAGATGATCATGGTAATCTCCTAAACAATTGTAGAACTCCAATTATCATCAATTTTCCAGGTATCCCATTGTTTCCTTCCTTTGCATATCAAACTTGAGGTAGTAATTATTGCATGAAGTTTTGGTAGCGATCATGTCTGCAAAATCGCCCCTTCCCTCATACTTTTCTATCATTTTTTTGTCTCACATAAACCTGCAATCATCATCACCTAGATTTTAGTCATAAGACATACATTCACCAGACTCTCAAGTTTTGAGTTCCCAAGAAAACTTTACTCCTTGTATGCGTGTTGCGCTACCCAAAATCGCTATTAAAAATACGCTGCCTTTTCCCATGCTTCCTTTGCTATTCAGATTGGAGTGTTTTCAACTTAGTTTTCAAAACCATTGTTGTGGTTTCCTTCACCATATAGAGCCATGGAGACACCTTAGAAGAATAAATCACATAAGGGAGGTACTATGGTTAGAATTGAACCTACAGACATGCATTTATTTGAGGCGGATCCTATGGTTAGAGAAGTTTTTTAGAGGGTGGGATGCCTTTATTTCTGCCAAAACATGCAGAGGGGTCATCCTGATGTGGCAAGGCAATTTTCCTCACATTTTGATGGCCTGAAGACTAAGGTAGGAGACCTAGATTTTGAGGTGTCTGAAACCTCCATTTCAGCAACCACATGGATTCCTATCACAGGAGAGAAATGGTTTAAATCCATGGATTTGAATGCAACCTTCTCCAAAGAATTCGTTAAGCCAGAGTATCATAATAAAAACCTGTCCAAAGGGGTACCAAGAAGTCATCTAATTGAATATTTTGATAAAATGTTGAAGATCATCCAAAGGTACTTCACATGTGAGGGGGGGTTTAATACACTATACCAGTACCATATAAGGCTTCTGCTTCATTTTACTGGTAAATATGAAATGAACATTCCTTTTTACTTGTTGAGAAGCATAGAGAAAATGTAAGATACAGTTCAATCCAAATCCAAGGCTGTGGATACTAGTATTTTTCATTCTAGTTTGATTAGAATGTTGGTTATGGAAGAATTGAGAAAAATGAACATTCCATGGGAACAATTCGTTGTTTCTGCTCACATGAATTTGGACATAGCATCCACCCCTCAATCAAATATACAAAGTCCTCTGCCATACATTAGCACTGATCCAACAAGAACTAGAAAGAAAAGAAAGAGTAAGGCCCCTACTCAAGACCAAGAGGTCATTAAGGAAGTTGAAGAAGCATAGAAGGAGGCCTATCATTCTCCATAGAGAGACCTTTCACCCGCTCCTACACCAGAATTAGAAGAAGTACCTTCTTCTAATAAGGCTACAACCAAGAAAGGAATGAAACTACACTTCTCTTCATCTTCTTCAACAGTCATCACTAAAGTTAGAAAGCCTTTCACAAGATCATCAACTCTCAAGGAGGTTGTTGAATTAAAATTCCTACCAAAGGCTTCTATTCTAAATAAGAAGAGAGATAAGGGAAAATACATTGAGAAGCCTGTTGAGATCGTAGATGTAGCTCCTATGCAACAAACAGATTAAGATGAAACCATAAACAATCCTGTTGATATTGTCAACATCATCACTCCACCTAGCAATCATACCTTCAAAAGGTTGATTAGAAAACTCAGGGAGGCTAGGAAGGAGGTTGCTCGCTTGAAATCAGAGGGCCTATATGAAAGTATTGAGTTGAAAGAGCTCATGGATGGTTAGATCCACACTCTTGATTTAGCAATATTTGTAGCAAGAAGAGCCCAACCTCTCCATAAGCAGCTTAAGATCCTTTACAAGAAAAAAAAATATTTCGAGTCTCAGAACAGAAAACTCAAAGCAGAGCTACAACAATTCAAGGATGAGGTGGATCAAAGGAATTTGAATGGTTGAGCTAGGCTCCCTTATTGTAATATTTGGATGAAACATATTGGTTCTCTAGTTATGTATTTCATTTGAGACTTCTTGATTAATATAAGTCATCTTTGTTATTCCATCTTATTTTTCTCTGATACTTAAGTATTCATGATTGAAAGATTCACATGGATTGTTGTAGCTGTATTATGATGAATTTTTTTATTATAGTACTATTATGATGTTCTTCAGTTTCCTTAAATTTTGAATTCAAGAAGATCTTGTTTTTGAGTTTTTCCTCCTTAGGCTGCTTGAAGACCTAATGTCCATAGAAAACCTCTACATTTCCCTCACCAAAGTCTTCCTTCTATTCACCTTTACTCCCACTTACTGACTGAAGTTGATCAAGACCCCAATTGCTTGTGCATGCTAGCCCATATTTTTGAGTTAGAACATTATTATCTTGAGTCTTATGCATTTGACCTCTTTAAAAACTCATTTACATTTACATATCATATGATGGGTACTGGGCTTATCCTCTCTGCAATCTGAGGGTGATTCCTAGTGATAACACAACGCACAATATAAATGGATCCAGAACGATGGAAATAGTGGCAATGGCTAAAAAAGGCACGCCAAGGGTATGTTTCTTGGACATAGTTTGTGGCCGAACTTTATGACCACTTTGAC
Organism: Picea engelmannii; assembly: GCA_009831015.1. Lineage (NCBI taxonomy): Eukaryota > Viridiplantae > Streptophyta > Pinopsida > Pinales > Pinaceae > Picea > Picea engelmannii. Next base: position 443,919 of record ML800083.1, read on the forward strand.
TTTGATACCCACCATTTAGGCTGATTGACCAAGTTAAAGAAGACTAGGATAGTGGAAGACTTTATTTCTGCATTTGAGCACTTGGATTTCCGAACAAAAGGAATTTCATATGCTTTCTTTAGGGAATGGTTTATCAGTGGCCTCAAAAATGAAATTCGTGCCCATGTTCTCATGGAACGCCCCTAGACTTGGTTGGAAGCTACTCAACGATCCAAGGAATCCCAAAAGATTGTCTCCTCCTAGAACCGCAAACACTCCTTTCCTCCTCTCTCTAAACCCACCAATTTTTCTCCTCCTACCACTCCCCTCAAGATCTAGAAATTAACCAGGGCTGAAATGGTTGAACGTCAACTGAAGGGTCTTTGTTGTAATTGTGACGAAAAATATTTTCCCGGGCACAAGTGTAAGGAACAAAAACATTTTATGGCTGTGACTGAGGATCTATTGGAAGAAGATGTAGTTGTTTCACCTGTGGAGGAACTAACCCCACCATCCAACCTCACCCCACCCTCTAAACCACCCAAAGTTGACCCATGATTTCACTTAATTCCCCAACTAGATTCTATACTCCTCGGACTCTCAAATTAATTGGTTACATCAAAAATAGGAAAGTCATCATCCTTGTGAACAGTGGTAGCACCCATACATTTATTCATCGCCACATTTCCCAAGAAGTCAATTGTTACATCCGTGTTGTCAATAATTTTCAAATAATGATTGCCAATGGTTGTTCCATGAAATGTGGGGGATGATGTGAAAATGTGCAACTCCAAATTGGTTAGTATCACCTGAAATCCCATATGTTTTCTATAGACATGGGTGGTTGTGACATTGTTCTTTGTGCCAAATGGTTGCGCACTCTAGGCCCCATTCTCATGGATTTTAAGGACTTAACCATGCAATTCCAACATGAGGGACAACAATATAAGTTCCAAGGCATCACTATAGGCTCCCCTGAGATCATCAGTTCCCATCGCATGGAAAATCTCCTAAAAAACGTTCATTCGGGAATTATATCCCAACTCCACTCCATTCATGTTGTTGAGACACCTTCTGTGCATATCAATCTCGAATCTATCCTCTCTCGCCAAGAAGTTGTTTTTACCACCCCCAAAGAACTCCCCCCTTCCCATGGAGTCCATGATCATTCCATCCCTCTCATCCCAGAAAGTCTTCCCCCCAATGTTCAGCCTTATCGTCATCCCTTTGATGAGAAGAATGAAATTGAGAAAATTGTTCATGAATTACTAGAATATGGTGTTATTCATCCTAGTACTAGCCCCTATTCTTCCCCGATGCTCTGGTACTCAAGAAAGAAGGTACTTGGTGCATGTGTCTCAATTTTCATGCCCTCAAAAAAATCACAACTAAAGACATATTCCCCATTCCTATCATTGATGACCTCTTGGATGAATTGAGCGGTGAGCAATACTTCACCAAATTGGATCTACATTCTGGCTACCACCAGATACGTATTAAATAAGAAGACATCCCCAAGACTGCATTTTTCACTCATGAGGGTCATCATGAATTCTTGGTAATTCCCTTTGGATTGTGTAATGTTCCTTCCACTTTCCAAAGTCTTATGAATCATGTCTTCCTTCCTTTTCTCTGTCATTTTTTCTTAGTTTTCTTTGATGATATTCTCATTTATAGTAAAACTTAGTCATCCTATATCTCCCATGTGAATCAAATTCTCAATCTACTCTCTAAGAACCAACTTTTCCTCAAACAATCTAAATGTGCCTTTGGTGCCTCATAAGTGGAATACCTGGGTCATGTTGTTGGCAAGGATGGTGTCCGAGTGGATCCTAAGTGTTAACACATATTATTGTATGGGGTGTTTTCCCTTTGGATTTGGCCCTTGGGTGACAAAATGTAAAGAAAAGGGGGCTAAAAACCCACAAATGGTGTTTATCCTAAGTTTGCCAGGGTTGTTGTGATAGTTTTGCATGTTGCTATAATGTGTGCACAGATCTGGGTGGTCTATCTTGGCACACTTAGATCTATGATGCTTAACCCAAGTCGGACCCCCCTAAGCATTCTGCCTTTAACAAGGGTGGGGGGGTGTCCGAGTTAGTGGTTTGCGGGTGCGGGCCCCCTCACTAATGTGGCACCTCCTCGTCAACTTAGACACCCCCCCACACTTTACCTCTTACCACCTATCCCCCCCTCTAAGCTATACCACTTACCACCTCCACTTACCTCCCTCGCTCCCTTCGACACCTGTCCTCCATTCACATCCCCCACACGCATGACCCCTTTCCGTTGTCACATATCTTCCTCTCGTCTCCCAACATGTGTCTCCTGCTCCATGTAACCTCCACCATCATTTTCGTGTCCCCCTCTTGACCAATCACACTCCTCTGCCTTCATCACATCACCCCTCCCTCACCTTTACACCTCAGTTCTCGTGTACTGGTGCCCACGCTTTTCGAGTCACCACTCCACCAATTACGTCACTCCACACAGCCATTGATCATTTGCTATTCCGTGTTGGTTTTGTTAAGCCCTAAATAGTGGCTCAATACCCTTTAATTGGGTCATATTATATTAGTAATGTTATTTTATTTATGTTAGCTTTAGTCCATTAGTTGTAATTATACCTCCTAGTCTCCTATATATACCACGGATAAATTTTCATTTTGAATCATCTTGTAATTGAACTTTTATGTGGGAATAAGGAGGTTTTCCCCTCGAAGAGGATTATTATCTGAATTTATCTCTTTTTCAAGGCGTTGAGTACTTATTCTAAGGTTTTTCTATGCTATATTTATATTTGGTTCCTAACATATGGTATCAAAGCTCAAGGTCTTAGGGTTTCTCTACTACATCTGAGACACCTTGTAATTTTCGATATAACTTGTTTTATACAATGATTCAGAAGGACTGGCTTGGAGGATATTTAGTAGTCAAAACAAGGTAAGTTGGGTTAAAATTTCAGTTCCTGAGGCCTTATACTTTCAGAGATACAACCTTTCTAAGATAGGGTTCTAGAATCATTCTGAATTGAGTCATTGCAGAATTTTAGCTATAAAATTGTTTCTCTAAAGTTTCAGACCCTGAAATCCGGAGGATATTTAGAGAAATTAGCAAGGTATAAGTGGTAACAATATTATCTTCCGGGTCATCTTAATTTTGTAGATACACCCAGTGGAAGATAGGGTATATGACTAGTCCTATTGATTAGTCTCAAGCAAGTGTTCCAGGTAAAAAATTCATAAATTATTCCTAGAGTATCCAAATTGCGTGAGACTAGTTTCATTGGATAATGGACAGACCGTAGTATTTCAGGTATGATTTTCATAGTTTTATATCAATTATTTTGTTCCGGGAATGCTATAAAAGTGAGATCTCCCGGAAAGGATAAAAATCAACAAGTTGTGGGGAAGTTACCGTAAATTCCACTTGGCACATCCAATTTTGATCAGACCTATGGCATTGCAGAGAAGAAATATTAGAGACCTACAAAATAGAAAATTTCATTCTTAGAAGGGCCAAAATTTTGGAGATACAATAAAAGGAAGATTGTCTAGCATAACCACTTCAAAATCAAGGTTTCAAGTGATACTTGGCCAACATGCCACCAAAAAAGGGAATTTCTACACCAAATAAGCCTCTATACAATCCTACTTGGACTCTTGATGAAGGTGAAGAAATGTGTAGGGACATAAATGATTTACAAAAGAAGATAGTAACAAAAGATGAACTACAAGAGATGGAAGCTAAATTGGAGGCAAATATGGATGATTTAAAAGAGGAGATCATGGAAGGATTGAAAAATTTCATAATAGAGAGGACACCTGAAAGTGAAAATGTATCCCATGAAATTCATGATGAGGACACAAGGAAGGTGAATCAATAATGGAGAAACTCTAACTTTGGGTTGAATACCAACCACGTTCCTAAGATCGATATGAGAAAGTTTGATGGCAAGGACCCTATCACATGGATACTTTAGATGGAGCAATTATTTGATCTACATAATGTGCCACATACACAAAAGGTACACATTTCTTCTTTATATTTAGAACCCAATCAATTTGTATGGTATAGATGGATTTGTTCTCACAAATTACTCGTCACTTGGACAATTTTCATGGAAGAAATGATAGCACACTATGAGGATACAAGGAGCAATACCTTCTTTAGCCAATTGATAAATCTCAAGGAAAAGGGTTCAGTTACAGAGCACATTGAGAACTTCCAAAGATTGAATATAAAGGTAATAGATATTTCAGATGAGCACTTGATTCATGTATTCATAGGAACTTTAAGAGATAACATTCAACATGAGTTTTGCCTTTGGGAACCTAAATCATTGGAGAATGCATTTAGGGTGGCAAGACATGTTGAAAGTAAAAATATGGCTATGTCTACTAGAAGGACCAATCCTAACATCTATAGAGAGAAAAATGCTCCTTCTTCTAAAACACCTCAACCTATAAGGTTGACACCTCAACAATTGGAGGAAAGAAAAGAAAAAGGTTTATGCTTTAATTGTGACAACAAGTACAGTAAGGGACACAAGTGTGGTGAGAAGAAATTATTCTACATATATTGTGAAGAGGAAGAAGAAGAACAAGAAGAAGAAGAAGAACAAGAACCATCTCAAGATGAAAATGTAGAAGCAATTTCATCTGAAGAGTTGACCCCCACGATATAATGTAATGCATTGGATGGAATTAGCACTCCTCAAACCCTCAAGATCGAAGGATATATCAAAAAGAAAAAGGTAATAGTCCTAGTTGATTATGGCAGTACTCATGATGGGTGTTCTATATGCACTAAAAAGACATTAAAAAACCTTAATTAAATTGTCAACCCGGGTAGAAGGCTGGTAGGAGTATAGTCTAACTAAGCAAGGTAGCTATCTAAGGCTAATCTACTCAAACAAAGCTATCTAATTAACAAACCCTACTAAGAAAATTGAAATTTGGTAACCTACGTACTTTTGGGCCAAGGATCGATGGATAGTCCTAAGAAAAGCAAGTCAAAAAACCTATTCAAAGAAAACTAGTTCAACAATAAACAAAGGCAAACTACTAAGCATAATAATGAGCAACTAACAAAAACAAACTATTTTAACTTGCCAACCTACATTCAATGAGAAACTATCCTATGAAATCAAATAAATAAACAAGAAAGCAAAGACACTTATCTAACCTATTAGAGAAAATAAACAAGCAAACAAAGACACCTAACTAACCTACTAAAACAAATAGACAAATAAGCAAAGGCCACTGCAAGCAATCAAAGTAAAACTTCTCATTGAACAACTATCTAGCCTAAGAGGCAAGTGGACTAAATGCTCAATACAAACTATTTCTAATGCATGAAAGGGAATCTATTTTACTGAAAGCAAGAAGAACTACCAACTAATGCTTAATCTATGATAAACAAACTACTATGTAATCTATCAAAGCAAAGTCTATCTATCCTACAACAACAATAAAACTTTATTCTAATCTACGAAATAAATAAACTATATATATGAAAGCAGGAAAACTATTTCTTTTAATCTATGAAAGCAAGAAAACTATTTCTTAATCTATGAAAACATGAAAACTATGTTTTAACCTATGAAAATTCAAATATAATGCTGGTGGTTGTGTGAATGTCTTTGGTATCGGATGATATCTCGATGACACTTGACAACAAAGGACAATTCTAGTGGTATAAGCTCAACACAAATCTCAATGGCAAAGTGAAACGTATGAATTAAACAATCCAATGAGAGTTTAGCCATGACAAAACAATGTTAGATACCCTGCATATTCATGTATAAACCATCAACAACATAACGAGATCATCATTATACTTCTATTCTACATAAGAAAAATTCATACTTAAACTTAGTCATTAACTAAGAAATATAATTGCAATTTAATTCTAGGAAAGGAAATTACATAAAATGAAACTATGCTATGTCTATTCTAACAATTCAAACTGCAATAAAGAAATGATTAAAAACATAAATTAAACTATGATATTGAAAAGTAAACTAACAATCTACATTAACCAAMAACTAATTAAACAAGATCTATATAAAAATGAGATAAGCAAGCTATAATTAAAAACTAGAATTAATTCTATCCATCCATCAAATCCCTGTCAAAGAAARCCCAAATCAAAATTCTGTTCTATTCTAATTAAAACTCTGTTTTAAACTTGACTATAAAATCATAAATCAAAGCATAATCTAACATCTAATTGCACACAGGATTAGTATAGAGACTTGCAAGTCTGTTTCTAATCTACAAGATCAATGCATGCTAACACATCTCATCATTCTAACCTGCAAAAGAGAATCAGAACAATTAAGCTACAACAAACTAGTTAACACAATAAACATATGCATGTATAGAAAATAAAGGGAACAATTAAATTATGAAATGCATAAACAAACACGAAGATAGTTACCAAACTACTGGTGCCCCCCCCAGCAAGTTGTGGTCACTCTCTAAAAGTACACCACGAACTCTGCAGTTTGAATTCACTATAAAAACTCAAAAACGCAGTTCTGCCATAATCTAGCAATGTAAAAACTCAAAATAGAGTAAAATCATTTTTTTTTCTACCACACTGAAAATTCTAATGCTTATGCTACTTAACAATCATCTGACCACCTCAGTGGTATTTATAAAGTTTACATACCAAGTGGTCGACCACGGGAGGGTCGAACCACTTGTAATTTCGACAAATTACAATAAATGATGCCCTAACTGATAAAATAGAGCGAGCCAATAATCGCCCTCTTGAGCAACTAAAACTGAGTTGTCGGGAGCTTAGTAGCTGGAGGGGGCAAGCATGAAAAAAACCCACGTTCCCGATTTTCCCGTCATTGGCCTCCAATACCATAACCGCCAAGTCGCCCTACATTTTTGTGCAATATGCAGTGCTGGACAAAGTGTCGAATCAAGTGCCAGAAGCATAAACATGGTGCGTGTTTTCCTTGTAACACCAGAAAAACGTGAATTAGATCTTGGTAATCATAAAACATGATGAATTATACGTAATACAATCATTAAACATGAATCACACRTACCTTATGTCGATCATACCATTTTATCATAAAATTCTTCAAAAAGCTCCTTTAAAATATGAAAAACACATATGTACATGTGGCAAAAGTGTATAATAACTATCATAAAAGTGATCATATCTCCGTCCCAACATTACCTCAACACTTATGATTTTGCAAGTCCCACTGCAAACAAAAATAAGTTACCCCTCGTGATTAGGCTTGCTAAGGAGGATCGGCTTTGGAAGCTTCTCCTTCTTGCTGTGAAGACTTAGCCTTGTGCCTCTTGTGTTTCTTCAGCTGTGCTCTGAGGCTGCAGTTAGATTTGGTCATCTCATCGACCAATCGTTGAAGAGAGTTAGCCTTTGTTTGAAGGACTGCATTGCCATGATGAAGGTGTGTATCTATTGTCTTCCTTTCCTCCAACTATTGGAGAAGCTGATGTTTTTCCTTTTTAGCTCCTCTATGGTTGGGGCATAATCAATGATCTCTGAGGAAGGCTTAGATCCTTTGAGGGATGTGGACAATCTATCAGTTTTAGGATCTAGTGTAGGCATGGGTGAAGTAGGAGTGATGGAATATCAATAAGGTGAGGTAGGTTCTGATTTTGTTTTCCTTAGTAGCTCTAGTCCATCCGCAGAAACTTCCCTAGGTTTCTTATGAGGGCTCTCAAGGTCGGAGGATACTTGGATAGGATCCAAAGTAGGTGGAGGTTTTGCATAAGGCTTGGTTCTTGTGTTTCGAGTACTCTTCCGAAAGGGTCCTTTACCAAATTGATTGGCTCCCCTCTTGTTTCTGGGAATGATGGGAAAGTCTTGCTGCATTACTTCATGGATATTTTTAGGTGTAGGATCAAGAGAGAGTGAAGGCATTGAGGGGTCAACAATAGGATTCTTTTGGTCTTTTCTCTTGGTATTTTTACCCGATGAAGAAGTAGGGATGTCAACAAGCTTTTGGTATTGTTCTGAGAAAGAGAGGGTTTGTGCAAAGGTGTTTGGAGTTCTTGGAGAGTGAGGCTTGGATGGAGAGATAGTTTTTAGGCTAAGTGGCTTTTTGTCGGTCTTAACTGTCAAGTGCGGGTTTGAAAATTGGTAGATAAAGGCATCCCAATTTTTCCCCTATTTTTCTAGTTTGGCAAGAATGAGGAGTTTGATCAAGCCATGGTGGAAGAGACTATTGAGGGGGCTAGTCACATTTTTCCTCACTTGAGAAGACATCTTCTCCAATATTTTGAGAAAATAGAAGGGGAAGTTCAAGGGTTTGTTGAATAGAAAATGAGATAGCAGTCTAAAATGACAAGCTTTGAAAGTGGAGTATCTACCTTCACATGTAATTAACCTTGTGATGATGATGAGGGGGTTAATCAATTATACCTTTATCCACTCCTTAACATACCCTTTTTCTCTTGAAATGCTCTCAAATTCGGGCTTAAACACCATGTTATAACTTGAGTGCGACAATTGGTGATTTTGAACCATCTATATCCCATCCTTGGGAGATTTGTGGCTACAACAATGGACTCTTCTGTGACTTCAGAGGTAAGATACCCTACATTTGTTTTCTTACCATCAAAACCAATTGAAAATTGCATGGAGATACCATCATCGTGGCCCTAGAAGCTAGAGAAAAATCCCCCCCCAGCCTATGCGCAAAAACACTTCTCTACACTGTGAAAATTCATGAATGGAAAACAAGTCTTCTTAGGAGGAGGGTTCGTATCTCCTCAGAATTGTGACAGAGGTGAATTTTAGCAGGAAAGGGCGTGATCGAACCAAGAGATGGCACTAATTGGGCATAAGATGAACGTGATTTGGATAGGGGATGAATTGGCAGAGGTTGGGCGCGATTTCTTAATGTAGGGGAGAGATTATGGCAAGGGAAATTGAGATAATAGAGTGCCCAGCCTGATTTTGAATGCACTCATGGTGGAGTACGTTGCACACATGTGTGCACAAGCTGCCATGTGTGGGAAATTCAAATTCGATGGCATGCTTTTGGGTAATGTAATGATGCGTGGTTAGATCAATGTCCAGGTCTTTGGAATTGGACATTTGATCATAAACATATGAAGCATCTTTAATCAATGCCTGCAACTAATTCAATTGAATGTAATTGATTTCCAGTTACCTGGAATATAGGACAATTACTGGTATGCAATTCATATGGAACTTCATTCGGCACCTCAAATGACATCTCATATGACACCTCATACGGTACTTCATCCAGTACCTTTGTGTTAAGTTCATTTTCACCTCTTATAATAGATAGCCTACAAATTTGAAGTGTTTTTGACAATCACAGTAGTTAATGAGCAGAGTCAGAATGCTCCATTCTCACTCAATCTTCTTTCATATGACATATAATGTCAAAAACCTACAATGAATAGGTTATAGCAAGCATAAAAATGTATTGTCAAACCTAAAATATGTAGCTTGTAATGAAACGATAAACTGATAAAGAGTGGTCTGTTAAGTATGTGTTCAGTAATTTATAACACACAGGAGTTAAGCATTTCAAAAATAACATGACTATCAATGTAATAACCTGTATCATAGAAATAATACAAAATAATTCGTGCAAAGATCTACTTCTCTAGGAAATGATCATTTGTCAACTCATGAACCCCTCCCCCACACCTAAGTATTGTGACACCTCACAATCAAAAGTATAGGAAACTAGTCAGTATCCCCCAATAGCCGAAGATTTATAGTATGTCAAGTGTAAAGATAAAATTTCACAGCTTGGTCTGACGAGACAGTTAGAAGATGGCCCCACTAGGATAAGATCCTATATATAGATAAGAAGAGGTAGGCAAGAGAGTTTCAAGATAGTCTTAGATTTATTCCCCAATGGAAAGTGTATGAGATTCATTAACCTTAGCCTAACTACACATATTTCATGTCATCTTTGTCTGCAAGTAATGTTGTACATCAGGACAAGTTTAAATTTATTATTTATGTTTGTCAGATTATCATCCTCGCTAGGTAGAATTCCCTGCTTCCAACAAGCCTGTTCAGTACTCTGGTGGGCTTACCTAGTCATACCACAGGCTAGTACTCGCTTCCATCAAACCTATTCAGTATCCCGATGGGTTAGCCTCTTAAACCCTTAGAGACTGGCCCTCCATCCTTTAAGATTTTAGTATAAGATTGCTTATGCAAGAAGATGGGGGAACTGATCTGCAAACATCTTTTTCTTTCCCTTTTTTTTCAATTGGGATGGTATTTATGTTAGAGGATGACTTTCCGTTATATTACTTAGTGATTGTCTTGATGTAAGGGGTACTTAAGCGGACGTAGCCTATCTAAAGATATGATATAATCAATCTATTTAGTGTGTAGTGGATGGTACAATTAAGAAATAACAGAAAGGTATCTCTAGGATCAACTTACTTTCTTCCTTTGTAGTCTTTGTGATGTTTCCATGACTAACTGCTCATTAAACCTCCTTGGTGCTCTTTGATAAAGACACTTGACTCACTTACTCAGGTTTCTTGGAAAAAATGTACAAGAGACCTCTAGGATTGATAGTTATGGTATCACTTCCTTATACAATGGTGAAGAGTTTCAAGAGAAACTACTTTAGAATGCCAAAAAATGAGAATTTTGCAAAAATATGGCTAATTACAACAAGTCAATATTCATTTGATGCTTTAACAGACACAAAATTCAATTATAACAAATGTTTTGAGAAAATATCCTTGAAACTGTGTACTCCTGGTGAAATAAATACTTACATAAATATCTAGAATTGACTTATTAACAAAATGAAAAAACTATTTACATATATACACTAGGAAATTCAAAAAAAAATTCAAGAACAAGGGGGGACATCCCCATCTACTAAGGCCAATGCCTTGTCAACTGACATGACCTGTAGAAAATCCTCTCTGGAAATGGGCTTATGATAGAATTTAAGTCTGTGTCCATTTACCACAAAGGAGACTTGCCCATCGTCAATTTTTTTAATTTTTATAGCTCCATTGTCATATACAGTGTCTATTTCATAAGGGCCCAACCAGAGGGTGGTAATTTTGCCTTTGAAGGTTTTGAATCGGGAATCAAATAATAGAGCCCAGTCACCAGGTTGGAAGTGTTTCTTCTTGATAAACTTGTCATGCCACTTGCTCCTCTGGTTTTGGACTAATATTGTCGGTTGGATGGCATCTTGCCTGATTTCATCCAACTCATTCAATTGTAGGGATCGTTTCTTTTGAGCCTCATCCAGGTTCAATCCTAATTCTGTGGCAATATGGAAGGTCCTTACTTGGAATTCTATAGGTAAAAGTACTTGTTTCCCGAACACTAGCTCATAAGGGGTATGCCCAATGGTGTTTCTACAGGTAGTCTGATACGCCCACAAAGCCTCTGGGAGGCTATCATCCCAATCCCGGTGATTTAATTGAACAATATTGGTCAATATGGATTCCATAACTTCTTTTTTGGATTCTACCTAACCATTGGCTTGCGGGTGGTATGGAGAAGATTTACGGTGTTTAATCCCATATTTCTCTGTTATCTCTTTCATCATCTTGGAAGTAAATTGAGTGCCTTGGTCGGTAACAATTTTATGAGGGACACCGAAGAGGGTAAATATGTCTTCATAGATAAATTTGACAACAAACTTCTCTGTATCCATGAATATGGATTTTGCCTCTACCCATTTGGTGACATAGTCCATAAAGACCAAAAATATAGTTCTTCCTACGGGACATGGGTGAAATTGATCCTATGAAGTTGAGGGCCCATTTTTTGAAGGGTTCTATCATAACTTGGGCCTGCAAAGGCATTTCGTCAAATGATGTAGGTCTTCCTATCCTTTGGCAACTATCACAACTTCTCACATACTTGGCAACATCTTTGAAAATGTTAGGCCAATAGTAACCTGAATGTAACACTTTATATGTTGTACGTTTGTCAGAAAAATGGCCACCACATGGTCCATCATGACAACTTTGTAGTATATCAGGTACCTCCTCCTCTCGGACACATATACAAATAATCAAATCAGGACCTGTGCGAAAAAGATCATGACCAACCCAAGAGTAATTAGCACTTTGTGTAATAATTTTTCTCTTTTCATGAGGTGACAAATGAGATGGTAACTTCCTAGTGGCCAGATAGTTTTCCATATCCACAAACCATGGGGTATTGACAGAAAGGGCAAAGAGGTGCTCATTTGGGAAACTATCATCTACAGGGATATCATATTCCTCATTTTTTATTCAGGAAATAAAGTCAACTACTACATTATCTTTTCCAGGTTAGTCAAGCACATTAATATTAAATTATTGCAATAACAAGAGCCACCTAGTCACTCGGCCATTAGTTATAGGTTTATTAATGAGGAATCTAATGGCGGAATGGTCGATGTGTACAAATACTTCATAACCTGTAATGTAATGACAAAATTTGTTGATAGCATGAACAACTGCCAATAATTCCTTCTTGGTGACTGTATAGTTTAACTCGACAGGGGACAAGTTCTTGCTTAAAAAATAAATGGCATAGGATTGTTGGTCCTCTTTCTGCCCTAATAACCCTCCTATTGCGGTGTCAGAGGCATCCGTGGATATATGAAATGGGAGATTCCAATTGGGACCTCTAAGAACTGGTGCCACAGACAACTTAGCTTTCAGGGTTTCAAAGGCATTTTGACACTGCTCAATCCAAACAAAGTCAACATCTTTTATTAATAATTTGAACATAGGTGCAGGAATCTTTGTAAAATTTTCAATAAACCGCTGGTAATATCCGGCATGTCCAAGAAATCTTCTCACCTCTTTCTGATTCTTGGGGGTTGGGAGTCTGATGATGACCTCAATCTTTGCAGGATTGACTTTTATTCCTTCAGATGAAACATGATGTCCTAGAAACACTCCTTCAGTTAACAACATTTTGCATTTTTCATGACTTAGAGATAGGTTCATTTCCTAGCATCTGATGAGGAATTTTTGTAAGTTGTCTAAGGATTCCTGGTAAGTGTTTCCATAGACTGTGAAGTCATCCATGTAGACCTCCACAATATCATGAATAAGATTGACAAATATCCCTAATAATGCTTGTTGAAAAGTGGTAGGATCATTACACAATCTGAATGGTAAGACCCTATAGGCATAGGTGCCCCAAGGAAAACTAAAGGTAGTCTTGTCCTAGTCGTCGGGTGCTATAAGAATATGGTTGTACCCACTGTACCCATCTAGAAAGGATAAATAATTCTTTCCAGACAAGGTATCTAGAACCTGGTCAATGAAATGGAGAGGAAAGTAGTCTTTTAGAGTGGCCTTGTTGAGTTCCCAGAAATGAACACAAATTCTCCATTTCCTGGTCACTTTCTTTGGAACCACTACAAGTGGGGATAACCACTTACTATTGGAAATGGGATAGATAAATCCAACATTTAGCAACTTTTGAATCTCCTCCTTGACTATATCCTTGAGTGTTGGGTTCATCCTTCTCTGGGTTTGCCTAATAGGTGTTACTTCCCCCTGGGTATATATGTGATGGATGCATGTGTTAGGGTGTATACCCTTCATGTTAGTGTATTCCCAGGAAAATGCTCCTGTTTGTTCTTTAAGGATATCTACTAACTATTTCTATTGGTCTGTATCTGGCCCAGAGTTTATATGTAAAACTTTCCCTGGACTAATCTCATAGGGCATAGTATAAGACATGTCAGACTCATCTATTTCAAAAATAAAATATGTCGAAGACAAAATGGATGGGTCTAATTGTTCTTGAAATTCTTCCCCAAACATGTATTCAAATTGGGGAATGGACTATGGAAAATCCACACATGTGATAGCAGAAATAAACTGGTTTAGCACATTTTCTGTTGTATGCTCCTGAAGTTCCCTTGCATGGTCACTAGGAAATACAGATTCTTCCCAGTCTTCATTCTCGTATGGAAATTCAAGCCACCATATATTCTCCATAATAGGTTGAGTTGGAGGGTAAATGGTGAGCTTCTAGATAGAGAGACCATTTGAGATGGCCATTTCTCCTTCTCTACAACCAATAAATGCATTGGCTGTGGCTAGCTAAGGTCTTCCCAAAATAATGGGGTGGCCTTTGGTAGGATCCTTTGAGTGAATGACAAGAAAATCTACTGGGTACTCCCATGAGGCTAAAGTAACCATGATATCATCTAAAATTCCTTTAGGTATAACCCTAGTCTTATCTGCTAATTCCAAAATGGTTGGGGTAAGTCAAAGAAGAGGTTGTAACTGTAATTGTTCCAAGGTAGTAGCAGTCATAACATTGATGGCTGCCCCTAGGTATATGAGAGTGTTTCCAATGGATACCCCATTAATGGTTATAGTCATTACGGGGTTTCTTGGGTTCCCATATTTTGCTAGTTTTGGTTGCTCTGATATGTACTCAGAAAGTCCTCGTATCAATTCTACTGTAGGGGGGATGTTTTTGCTTCATACCTGTCTTCTTGTTGCACAATTCTTTGAATACCTTACTGTAGATTGGAATGTCTTTAATATCTTGAAGCAGAGGAATCTTGACACAAATATTTTTCAATTCATTCAAAATGTCAAATTTCGGTTGAGTGGTAGGTTTCTCGATTACCAATCGGTCTGGATAAGGAGGGACCTTCGTAATTTGTAAAGGTTCATTTTGGGGAATCTTGGGTTCTTGATTCTTTGGGATAATAAAATCTTCCCACCTAGTGTCATCCGTGGGTTTTTTGGTGATTTCTTCTTCTTATTATTCCTGTATGACTACTGAGGGTCTCTACCTCTCTAGAACTTTTCCCGATCTTAGTTGAATTTTTTATGATGGAACAAGAGTAATAACATATGTCGGGAAGTCTTGTATCTCAACATTGTGAAGAGGTTTAGGGGGCTTATTATTGGGATTCGACACTAGTTGTGATGGTAATAGTGTCGGTCTCGGGGAGCTTGTATTTTGAAATTGTAGTGGTTGTTGTTGTGGGATAGGAGGTAAAGGTGGTGGAACAAAACTTGACAAGCGTTGTGGAGTGTTCGATGGGAACTGAGGATAATGATGGTTGGACATATGGATAGGTGGAGCTTGATTATTTCCTTGGTTGTGTCCTCCCCTCCATCCTTGAATCCAAGGATGTTGGTACTGAGTAGACCAGTTTTTCCAACCTGGTGAGTTCCACTGTTGTTGTTGATAATAGGGTGGAACTTGAGACTGTAGATCCATGTATGTGGGTTGATTATTAGGCTTCCATGGCCTCCTAGATGCATACGAAGACTCCCAGGGATCTCCACTCCTATAGATGGCTAATAAACCAGGCAATGATGGACATTTTTCAGTCACATGGTCTTCTGTATAGAAGCCACAAACTGAAATGTTATCTAATGGGCACTCCCTTGAGGAATGCTTCCTCCTGCATCTTAGGAAATATATGCTCATTGTTGCATTCTCCTCCTCTTGTTTCTTTTTGAGTTTAAGGGTATCCAATTGGGAACCTATTGTGCTTAAGATGTCAGTCTTAAAGTTTTCTAACAGGTTCCCTATCTTTGCTCTCGTAATACCACCTAAACTATCTGGTTTTAAGTTTCTATTGTAAGGGTCCGGAACATTCTTCCCTATTTTGGCTCTACTCCTTGAGTAATTTTTACACATTTCACATATTTAAACAAATGGTTTATGAGAGGTGTCACCTGATTCCATCGGGTTAAGCATCTCTAAATATTCTTCTGAAATTCCCTTAAGGAAAAGAACCCTAATTTCATCCTCTGGGAGGTCATGGTATTTTGACTTATGGGAGATATAACCAAATATTTCCATATAATCTTCGAAGGTCTCGTCTTCTAACTGTTGGATTTTAAGAATTTCATTACGAGACTCTTTGTTCTTGCAACAGTCTTGGTATTTCTTGAGAAATATGTCTTTCATGGATTCCCAAGATCTAATACTGGATTCTCCCAACCCCATGAACCATCTTAGTGCAATGTCTTTGAGGATGGCAGGAAAGATTTTTAATTTCTGGGCATCTTGTACGTAGTTGTAGCTCCTACACAAGATGTCAAATTCAAATAAGAAGGTGTCTGGATCTTCACTTTTTTTACCATAAAAGGTAGGCAGTGTTGAGAGAGGAATATTCTTCATGTTGACATTTGGAGTGGTGTCCAAAATCGAAAATCTGAAGGCAGTTTCAGTTTGATTTCCAGTTTCTTCTTCCTCTCTGTGTCTTACATTATTATGGTCCTCCTAATCATCCATATTGGCTTGGTTTCCAAAAAGAGATTACCTAGGTGGTTTAACTTTGAAGAAAACAAGGTTTCCCTTTGATGGAAAGGTCTTCCTATTGATTTGATATCTGGGACTCTACTCGAGCTGGTTGAGACTATTGGTGCCAAAGTTTCTGTGTCATTTTGAGAGACAATTATATTGGATGAACTACCAAACAAAATATTCACTTGTTCAAGGTCTATGATATCTTTAAAGTTAGGGTCTGCTAGTGATGGTGTAAAAGAAACAGTTGTATTGTTTGGTTCCATGGAAGACTCAATGGTCTTGCTTCCTGTCCCAATATGATTGATGCTTCAATTTCTTGTTCTATAGTGCTCCCTATATTAGTCTCTTTAGAGACTATTTTAGCTCTTTGAGTTGAGCTAGCTTCTGTTTTTCGGTATCGGTCTGTGGATTTTATAAGTAGAACATTTCTTCCCCCAAAGAGATCGGAAGGAACCTTGGTTGAAAGGTCTGATTTTGATTTAATGTATCTACCTTGTGTGTCTCTAGGCCTATTCATGAAATAAAGAAAAAATAAAAAGAAAACGCTACCATTTGATTGCTAGGTCTATTCATAAAAAATAAAAACAAAAAGAAAAACTACCATTGGGTTTCGGGGGACCTGCTATAGCATATGTGCAGGTTCTTACCTCTCATATTAAAGTTCCCCTGCCACCAAACTAGTGCTAAGGTCTAGAAATGATTTAATTCCTAACTACTTCTTACCTTGAGACAATTCCCCGACAACGACGCCAAAAATGATGGGTGTTCTATGTGCACTAAAAAGACACTAAAAACCCTTAATTAAATTGTCAACCCAGGGCAAGTAAACTTAGAGTTGTAGAAAAATATATGCCAAAGGTAGAAGGCTGGTAGGAGTATAGTCTAACTAAGGAAGGTAGCTATCTAAGGCTAATATACTCAAACAAAGCTATCTAATGAACAAACCCTACTAAGCAAATTGAAATTCATAACCTAAGTACTTTTGGGCCAAGGATCGATGGATAGTCCTAAGAAAAGCAAGTCAAAAACCCTATTCAAAGCAAACTAGTTCAACAATAAGAAAATGAAAACCACTAAGCATAATAACGAGTAACTAACAAAATCAAACTATTTTAACGTGCCAACCTACATTCAATGAGCAACTATCCTATCAAAGAAAATAAATAAAAAAGCAAGCAAAGACACCTATCTAACCTATTAAAGCAAATAGACAAGCAAGCAAAGACACCTAACTAACCTACTAAAACAAATAGATAAGTAAGAAAATGAAACTAACTACTGCAAGCAATCAAAGTAAAACTTCTCATTGAACAACTATCTAGCCTAAGAGGCAAGTGGACTAAAAGCTCAATGCAAACTATTTCTAATGTATGAAAGGGAATTTGTTTTATTGAAAGCAAGAAGAACTACCAACTAATGCTTAATATATAATAAGCAAACTACTATCTAATCTATCAAAGCAAAGTCTATCTATTCTACAACAACAATAAAACTTTATTCTAATCTATGAAAGAAAGAAACTATATCTATGAAAGTAGGAAAACTATTTCTTTTAATCTATGAAAGTAAGAAAACTATTTCTTAATCTATGAAAATAGGAAAACTATCTTTTAACCAATGAAAATTCAAATATAATGCTGGTGGTTGTGTGAATGTCTTCGGTGTCGGATGATATCTCGATGACACTTGACAACAATGGACAATTCCAGTGGTATAAGCTCAACACTAATCTCAATGGAAAAGTGAAAGGTGTGGATTAAACAATCCAATGAGAGTTTAGCCATGAAAAAACAATGTTAGATACCCTGCATATTCATGTATAAACCATCAACAACATAATGAGATCATCATTATACTTCTATTCTACATAAGAAAAATTCATACTTAAACTCAATCATTAACTAAGAAATATAATTGAAATTTAATTCTAGGAAAGGAAATTACGTAAAATGAAACTATGCTATGTCTATTCTAACAATTCAAACTGCAATAAAGAAATGATTAAAAACAGAAATTAAACTATGATATTGAAAAGTAAACTAACAATATACATTAACCAACAACTAATTAAACAAGATCTATATATAAATGAGATTAGAATGATATAATTAAAAACTGGAATTAGTTCTATCCATCCATCAAATCCCTGTCAAAGAAAACCCAAATCAAAACTCTGTTCTATTCTAATTAAAACTATGTTTTAAACTTAACTGTAAAATTATAAATCAAAGCATAATCTAATATCTAATTGCACGTGGGATTAGTATAGAGACTTGCAAGTATGTTCCTAATCTACAAGATCAATGCATGCTAACACATCTCATCATTCTAACCTACAAAAGAGAATCAAAGCAATTAAACTACAACAAACTAGTTAACACAATAAAAATATGCATGTACAGAAAATAAAGGGAACAATTAAATTATGAAATGCATAAACAAACATGAATACAGTTACCAGACTGTTGGTGCCCCCCCCAACAAGTCGTGGTCACTCTCTAAAAGTACACCACGAACTTAGCAGGTCGAATTCACCATAAAAACTCAAAAATGCAGTTTTGGCATAATCTAGCAATGTAAAAACTCAAAACAGAGTAAATCGTTTTTCTATCTATCACACTGACAATTCTAATGCTTATGCTACTTAAAAATCATCTGACCACCTCAGTGGTATTTATAATGTTTACAGACCAAGTGTTCGACCACAAGAGGGTCGAACCACTTCTAATTTCGGCAAATTACAATAAATGATGCCCTAACTGATAAAACAGAGCGAGCCAATAATCACCCTCTTGAGCAACTGAAACTGATTTTTTGGGAGCACAATAGCTGGAGGGGGCAAGCATGAACAAAACCCACGTGCTCGATTTTCCCGTCATTGGCCGCCAATACCATAACCGCCAAGTCTCCCTACGTTTTTGTGCAATACGTAGTGTTGGACAGAGTGCCGGATCAAGTGCCAGAAGTAGAAACATAGTGCGTTTTTTCCCTGTAACACTAGAAAAATGTGAATTAGATCTTGGTAATCATAAAACATGATGAATTATACATCATACAATCATTAAACATGAATCACATGTACCTTATGTCGATCATACCATTTTATCATAAAATTCTTCAAAAAACTCCTTTAAAATATGAAAAACACATATGTACATGCGGAAAAAGTGTATAATAACCGTCATAAAAGTGATCATATCTCGGGCCCAACAACTCATAATTTCATTCACTATAAATTAGAAAAAATATCTCAATTGCTTTGTATATCAAGCACTAGAGTTTCAAGTAATGATTGTAGATGGAGGAGCTATCAATTGGTCAGGAAAATGCAATAAGATCAATCTTACTATGGGGGAATATGTAATGGATAGTCCAATGATTGCTATACCCATGGGTGGTGCTGATGTTTTACTAGGAATCCAATGGTTACAATGATTAGGAACATTGGCTTTTAATTTTCAAGAACTTTTCATAAAAATTTTATTGGAAGGAAAAGAAATCGAGTTAAGAGGTATCACAGGGAAACCCAGTAAGGTGATTAGCTCTAATGGCATGACAAAATTGTTGAAAAAGGGGCATCAAGGTGTTATCGCACAACTATGCTCACTAGATGTTCAAACATCTAAGCCATCTATTCCTCTAGATCTCCAAGGGATAATTGATAAGCATTCCAAAGTATTTGAAGATATTCCCAAAGGTCTTCCACC
>ML800083.1:470447-482141 GCA_009831015.1 Picea engelmannii
AACGAAGGATAGTTGGAAGGGACCTTACAACATCAAGGCCATGGTTTTAATCTCTCTTTCACATTTAATATGATACAATAATATGATTCTTTCCTATAAAGCTTGTTGTGTTTTATTGTATGATTCCTTGATCACATACATAGGTTTATATTGAATTTATGCTATTACTATCACTTTGGTTGGTTTTGTTCTTTTGCAGGATCATAATTGTATGAGCGTTGGAACAGAGCTAGGATGGCGATGGCAGGAGGAAGCGACATTTAAACAGTATGTCACTCATCCCTCTTTGGTTAGTAAATTCAATATCTAAAACTTAAGGAAAGCGTCATGTTCTGGTGTGTTTTGTTATAGATCTAGGTGGATCTAGGGAGATTAGTTAGTGTCCGTACATACCAATTTGTCCGATAACACATAGCCCAATGTAGAAGGTGACTGGAACTGTAGAAGAGATCTTAGATCCTCGCAGGGAGGACTCTATCCCCCATGGAGCCTAATGTTAACACATATTATTGTATGGGGTGTTTTCCCTCTGGATTTGTCCCTTGGGTGACAAAAGGCAAAGAAAAGGGGGCTAAAAACCCACAAATGGATTTTATCCTAAGTTTTCCAATGTTCATGTGATGGTTTGGCGCGTTGCGATAAGGTGTGCGCAGATCTGGGTGGTCAATCTTGGCGCGCTCATATCTACGATGCTTAGCCCAAGTCGGACCCCCCCGAGAATTCTTCCTTTAATGAGGGGGGGGGGGGTCTAAGTTAGTGGTTTTCGGGCGTTCCCCCCCCACTAACATGGTGCCTCCTCATCAAATCGGACCCCCCCCATGTATTACCGCTTACCACCTACCCCTCCGCTCCGAGATAGACTGCTTACTGCCCTCTCTCCCTCCAACCCCTATCCTCCACTCACATCCCCCATGTGATGTCCCCTTTCCATTGTCACATCTATTCCTCTTGTATCCATACTTGTGTCTCATACTCTCACTCCATGTCACCTCCACCATCATTTTCGTGTCCCCCTCTCGACCAATCACACTCCTTTCCCTTCACCACATCACCCCTCCCACACCTTTCCACCTCAGTTCTCATGTACTGGTGCCCATGCTTTCCCAGTCACCACTCCACCAACTGTGTCACTCCACATAGTCATCGATCATTCATTGTTCCATGTCAGTTTTCACCAGTCACCTCACCTCCTCACCCTCTCCTTCTTCCACGCCCACCTACCATCTTCTCGGTCAACATCTAGTGGGGATCCCAATGGAACAGTTTCAGAGTGTGTCCAACATGTTTTCCAGGTGTTGAGTTGACTTGAGATGTCCTGATCCTGATGAAAACAGTTAATGAAGGTGAGGAAGGTTGGTGAAACCTTGTCTCACTCCTTAAATGGAAAACCAGAAGGACCATCAACAAGTTGTCTCTTATGAAACACGATTGTGTCTGACAGAAGAATGCATGCACAGTCTTCTAGAGAACATGCAGATGTAAATCCTTGAATGCAAAGACTCAAGCACACCTCTGTTGTTAGGGGCGAATTGTTCTGAGTATATAAGGGCCATTTTGATATTTTTTCCAAGTCGATGGTTGAGCTAGGCTCCCGTATTGTAAAGGTTTTGATGAAGCTATGGTTCTTCTGGTTATGTATCTGTATTTGAGACTTCTTGTTTAATGAAAGTTATCTTTCATTCCATTTCTCTGTAACAACTATGTTAGAACACTTGGGCATGGATGATCCAGTCGAGGATTGTCATGTTGTTGTGATGTAGGTTCGATCACAGTAGTATATTCACCAGTTTTAATCAGTTTCTTGTGTTATTTTTTCTCTTCTTACATTGAATGTCTCAGGCATGGATGATCTAGTCGAGTTGTTGCAGTTGCAGGGTAATCAAAGTTTGATTATTCTGCTGTTGTGACTGTGTTTCTTGCACCATATTTCAGTGTCTGAAATTTGATCTCAATATTTCTCTTAAGTTTGAGCTTTTCCTCTGCGAGCTGCTGGAAGGCTTGATGCCCATAGTAGTCTTGTTCACCTCTCTCACCAAGTCTTCCCTCTGCTCACACTTAAGCTCAATTTACTGACTGAAGTTGATCAATACCTCACATGTTTTTACATGTCGGTCCCTGTTTTCTGAGTTAAAACGATATTGTCTTGAGCCTGCACCCATTTGACCTCTTTAAAACCAACCTATGACATAAAATGCTGATGGGTACTTGGCTTACCTTTGATGCAATACGAGGGTGAATTCTAGTGATAACACTAATAAAATTAAATCTATGCAAGATTGGCCTTTCCCTAAAACTCTTAAGAGCTTGAGTGGTTTTCTAGGTTTAACGAGCTATTATAGGAAGTTTTTTTAGAATTATGGAAATATTGTTGCTCCTCTCACTTCCCTCCTTTAAAAGAATGATTTCACTTGGACTTCATTTGTGGATCATGCCCTCCATGCCTTAAAATATTCTATGTGCTCGAACCCTATCCTAGCACTCCCAAACTTCACAAAGACATTTGCATTGGAATGTGATGCTTCCAGGAAAGGAATTGGAGGTATCCTCATGCAAGATGATAGGCCCTTGGCCTTCACTAGAAAACAAATTTTAGAGAGACATTTGGGCCAATCGATTTATGAAAAAGAAATGCTAGCTATTTTTCATGATGTGGATCTCTAGCATCCTTATTTATTGGGTCAACGATTCCAAATCAAAACTGATCATCAGAGTCTCAAGTATTTCCTGGAACAACGAATTGCATCCCGGACACAACAAAAATGGGTGATCAAGATATTTGGCTATGATTATGAGATCATTTACAAGAAGGGAAAGGAAAATGTAGTGGCCGATGCTCTTTCCCAAAAATATGAGGTTTGAGTCTGTTTTCTCCCTCTCCTTCATTATACCATATTGGCTTCAAGTTGTTTGTCAGGAATGGTTGCAAGAACCCAAAATTTATAGCCTGCTCTACCAATTGCAACATAATTCTTTAGTCTCTCCAGGGTACTCTTGTCATAATAAAGAGCTTTTCTACAAAGTTTGTTTTTATTTATGTAAGCAATCCCATCTTAAATCCATAGTGATTTATGAACTTCATGCCTCACCCACAGTCGATCATTCAAGATTTACCAAAACCTATGAATGAGTCAAACGTTCTTTTTTCTGGGAGGGTATGAAACAAGACGTCCACACCTTTGTGGTTGAATGTAAGGTATGCCAATGAAACAAGGGAGAAACTATCAAAGCTCCAGGAACACTCCAACCTATTCCAATCCCCCCTGCTATTTGGAGAGATATTTCTATGGACTTCATTGTAGGTTTAACTAAATAGGGAAATAAGTCAGTCATCATGGTGGTCGTCGATCATCTCTCCAAATATTTTCATTTTTGTTCTCTTCAACACCCATTCACAACTTCCATAGTGGCTCAAATATTCATGGATAATATCTTCAAGCTTCATGGCATGCCTAATTCTATTGTCTCTAACAGAGACCCCACTTTCACCAGCATTTTTTGGCAAGAATTGTTCAAGCTATAGGGCACCTAATTGCATCTCAGCACTACCTATCACCCCCATATGGATGGCCAGAATGAAGTTGTCAACAAGTGTTTGGAAACATATTTGAGGTATTTTTCATCTGATTGAAAACATAGGTGGGATTAATGGTTACCCCTAGCTGAATGGTGGTACAAAACCTCTTACCATACAACTACTCGCATGACTCCTTTTGAAGCAGTCTATGACCAAAATCCTCCATCAGTTCTCTCCTATATGCCAGGGGTCTCGAAGGTTCAGGAGGTTTACACAAATATTACAATCCGCGAGGCTATCCTTTGTGCCCTCAAATCCAATTTCTACATGGCTCAGAATCATATGAAGCAACAAGACGATCAAGGTCATTCCGAACACCATTTTTTTGAAAGGGACTGGGTATTTCTTCGACTACAACCTTTTAGCACTGAAATTTACACTTTGACTGTTATGAAAGCTCAATACCAATCAATAGGTTTATGAGATAAGTATTAAAATGTGGTGTCAAATGGATAAAATTCAGTTCAACAATGTCAAAAATTAGGAAATTCTAGATGAAATGCATCAACAAAAGAGGTTTTGTTCAACTTAGGTTAGGGTTTTAAGGATAAATGTGGATAGAAGGAATAATTAATAAGATAAGTGAAGTGAGTATACCACTAGCATCAGGCTTTACAATTAGATAAAGGAGAGAAAAGATTTAGATACAAGAGCTTCTTAAATCCAAGCTAAAAACTATGAGAAAGTTATAACAACATCACAATCAAACATTCGTTGTAATACAACTACAAAATATCATTCGAATCATTCAATGACAGCAAAAATTCAGAGTGAGAGAGAGAGAGATAATATGGCAAGAGAGAAAACTCACTTCCATTAAACAAAATTTCATCAAGTCTGATACATCAAACCGAAGTAGGCTCTGTTACATTAATATCACCAAAAGAGTCTTTTACATAAACCATTTGAACCCACAAAAATGTCTTCTAATTCTTCTTTTATATCCTAGATAGGGAAAAATAGCATACAATGTGAGTTCATCCTCTAACATAGGATTATTTCATCTTAAACTGTGGTAATTACACCTTTACAAATTGGAAATAACAAACTGCTATAAAAAAGGCTAATGTTGGAAAATATCCTAACACTTTAATCTTGCATAATAAGGTGTCATTTGAGTGCATTCATTTTTTTTCCAGGTTTCCTCTGGCTTTAAAATAAACTCAAAATAGTTGTACCATGCTACCCTAGCCATCTAGTGACCATTGATCCTCTTGAAACCATCAAAAAAGGAGTTTGCAGTGAATCCTGTAGCGCTAACTTTATCATCTAGTTCACAGCGTATTTCACATCGGAGTTTGCAACGTTTGATTGTATAAACTAGTTTGCAACGCCAGGCGCTGTGAACTTTCCTGTAGCTTCCCAATTAATCCATTTTAATCCCCAAAACATCCAAAAACTTTCTCAAGATTTAGGTACGCTTGTATAAGCCTCATAATTTGGTGTATGAGTGAAAAACTCAATTATAAGCAACATAATTCCTCAAAAATATTCAAAAATTGAGGAGCAATCATTTCCGAAAATGGGATTTCTTAAGTTACTTCATCCATTAATTTCTGAGCCTGGAACTCCTCCTTGTAGCAGCTTGGGCCAACACATTCAAATTTATTTTGGCTAACTCTTCCCTAAAAGGTTGCAACTCCATCTTTAACCCCCTGTTTTGACCTTGGTAGGATAAATTCTGTCTATATAGGATTTTAAGCTGCTTATGGAGAGGTCTAAATCTCTTAGCAATGAACTTTCCTTATACAAGATTCTCACGATACATACCCATGAGGTATCTTAACTTCTTATTTCCAATTAACTCTTCTCTTTTAAAATTAGCAATTTCATATCTGGCTTCTCTAAGCTGTCTGATCAACCTTTTAAAGGTAGTGTTCTCTGGAGGGGTGGCTATGTCTATCACCTCAATGTGTTTTTCAACAGCTTCAACTTTACCTTTACCCTTTCTCTTGATGTGAGCTTTTGTTATGTCATCTTTTTGAATACTCTCCTTCTTTGTTGATGACTTGGTGAAGGTCATCCTAGCTTTAGTTTCAACTGTAATAGATGCTGATGGGAAAAGTAACCTCCTTCCCTTTGTTCTTGTGGCTTTGGCTGATGGAATTTTTGCTAATTATGGAGTTGGTTGAGGTGAAAATTTCATTTGTGGAGAGTGATAAAATACCCCTTATTCTTCTTGTTCCTTAGGAGCCTCATCATTTTTAGCAATGTCTTTTCTCTTTCTCTTCCTACTTGTCTCTATGTGAACAATGTTGTCATCCTGAAGAGGACTCTGCACTTTAGATTGTGGAGTAGGAGCAACATTCTGTTGCAAATGTGCATAGGCAATGAACTGATCCCAGTCAATGTTATACTTCTTAAAATCCTCCATCACAATAATTTTAATCATCCCTGAGTGAAAAAAACTTGTATCAATTGCCTTGGACTTAGCTTGGACCCTATCAGCCATTTTCCCAATGCTTCTAGACAAATAGAAAGGGAGATTCATGAGTTATTTGCTTGTGAAGTGCAACAAAAGTATAGTTTGGTACTGATAAATCATATTTAAATTTCCCTCACAGGTGAAATATCTTTGGATCACCCTTAGCATCTTATCAAATCCTTCAACCATCTGGCTCCTAGGAACTCCCTTTGATAGGTTATCTCCCTGACATTCTGTTTTAAGGAATTCTTTAGAGAAGGTTGCATTTAGATTCATGGACTTAAGCCATCGTTCACTAGTGTTTGGTATCTCAGTAGCTGTAGCTATGATTGCTTCAAATAATTCATGTTCAAGAGTTCCAACTTTAGTTTTGGTTCAATCAAAATTCAAGGCAAATTCTCTAGCTACCTCAGGGTGCCCCCTCTACATTTTTTGACAGAAATTGAAACATCCCACTCTTTGGAATACCTCCCTAGTCAGAGTTTCAATAGAAAAAAACCGCATGTCATAGGGTTCAATAATCACTATGCCCCCACCCTTGTGAGACTTATTTTGCCGTGGATTATCCATTGATGTTATAAGAAAAAAACTAAAAAAACAATTTGAGTGATGTAAGAGGAAAAATAGAAAGACATAGGTCTTAGGGTTTGGATGGATAATATTTTTCAGAACTAGTTTCTATCTAAGTTTTTAATGTTATTCATCCTATTTGGCCTGTAGGATTATGAAATTATAGTTGATAGTCAGGAATCGAAGGAGGACTACGCAAGAAAATGGAGATGCAAGGAGAAAACTATTGCAAAAATATTTTGTTTAACACTTCACCATCATTTTTGCAAAACTCATTTAACTTTATTAGCAAAAGACCTTTTTTCTAAATTTCCAAAGTAGATAGACTTGAATAATAATGGAAATATTTATGATAACTAGCTGGTACAGTTTTTGAGGTAGGTGAGTAACAACGTTGAGTTGCTGCACAGGGTTTGCAGTGCCAAAACATGGGATTCATAGTAGAATTTGTAGCATAAGCAACAAAATCCATATAAGGGATAGGAAAGGTGGCCTAACCAACAAGGTTTGTTTAAGATTTAGTAAATGGGGCTGAGGGCTCTTCAATTGGTTTAGAATTATGATGATAAAGGTAAGAGGGATAGTTGGCAGCGTGGAACACCAGCTCACATTGCCTAGGATAAAAAACAACCTTTACTATCCTTCAACAAAGCTTAAAATTCTCATGAAGTACCTGGAAGTTGAGGCTTGAAAAATGTTACACTTGAGCTTGGACTAATCCACCTACAACTAGTCTAACCTCCAACTCACTTTCGCCAGCTAGTTTGCAACAATTTCCATAGCACCTGTATTGAAACACTAGTTTTTGCAGCGCCGAGCTAGGAGCAATTTGAAAACTTGGGAAAACAGTTAGAAAATATTTAAATGATGAAATCCTAGGTTATTTCCTTAAACCATAAGTGCTGAAAACAAGGATATCGACTGACAAAGCATCATAAGTGAAATTATGGTGATGAGAGAAAAGTGTACTTGAGATGCACTACAAAATGTCTTATGATATGACAACGTACAAAAAGAACCTGATTTGACCTTCTAACGGGTAGAGGGACAAAGTGGAGGGATTTTAGTACATCATGGAAGTGGTGACATGTCAGGGTGGTTGTGGAGGCATAAGGATGATGGCTTGTCTAATATTGACATAAAAATAAAGATATAAACCAAGGGTTTGATCCAACATTAACAATAACTTTATTTGTGCTAAAACCTAAAAGACTATAAGGGAGAGGACAAAATTAAAAACTAAAAAACACTAAAGATAAAAATAGAAAAAACTAAGGCTAAATTGACTCCACAGGGGATGGCATGCTCCCTGTGAGTTGCCAAGAACAAGCAGCTTCAATGTCTTATCCTAGGGATATGGGGTCATTTATTCAATATAAAGAAAAAAAAAATGATATTTACAATGGAGGGGACAACCACTCATGGCTTAAGAAAAATTCTTCTTTAGAAAGTGCCCATTAACAGGCCCACCAAAAACTTCAGAGTCTTCCAGGCTCTACAATTTATAAGTTTTATTTTGAAAAACCTCAGAAATATTGAAAGGACCAATCCACAAGGCTTCTAATTTACCATGTTTTCCTTTTTATTTCCTTGGTGCATCCCACTTGAGCACCATATCTTCCGGCTGGAAATCTTCTTTGTTTACCTTCTTATCGAAAGCTTGCTTGATCTTGTACTGACGGCTCTGTGCTTTATCAAGGAGTTTCTCCCTGGTCTTCTGCAATTCTAGTAGTTGATGCATCCTTCTGACCATATCATCTAGTTCTCCTTGTTGATCCTAAAGCAACTTTTCCACGGGCAAGGAAAGTTGAGTAGGAAAAATAGATTCAATCCCATAAACAAGCTGAAAGGGGAAAATACCAAGTGATCTTTTTGTAGTGACTCTATCAACCCATAGGGAAAATTTCATCTTTGAGTCCCATGCTTTCTTGTTGTCCTCTAGTAACTTCTTGATAATCCTTACAAGGATCTTGTTAGAAGATTCTTCTAAAACATTGCCTTGGGGCTAGTAAGGGGTATAATGAACTAGTTGAATCCCATACTTCTCACAAAACTTCACCAATGGTTCAACTTTCAAAGATGCAACATTATCAATACCATTCTTTCTTGGAAAACCAAATATTGACATAATATATTCAAAACAACCAATGATTACCTTGTGTGAGGCACTCCTTGTAGGAATGGCTTCTATCCACTTGGTGAAATAGTTAGTTGCAGTCAAAATCTATCGGTGTTGACCACTTGATGCTGGATGAATTTCCCCAATGAAGTCAAGTACCCTCTATTGGAATGGACAAGAAACCACCATAGGATTCAAAGGAAAATATTCCAGTTGTTGCTTTCCTGAAAAATTCTGACATTTACCACAGGCCCTAATTTTTTCACAAACATCAGTAAAAAGGCTAGGACAAAAATACCCAGTTGTGAGGATCTTATATGTTGTGGTTCTCCAAAAATCATGACCCCCACACAAGCTGTCATGAAAATCATGCATGGTCCTTTGAGCCTGTTATGGATCTAGCCATCTCAAGAGAACCCCTAGAGGATCTTTCCAATACAGTATGTGATCAATGAGACAATATCTGATTTCTTTTAGTTTCAAAGATCTCACCTTGTTCTTTTCCAAACCATCATGAGGCTGCAAGTTTTGCAAGAAATAAATAATGTCTTTGGACCAAGTGCATTCTACCAAGTTGGGATTGATATGAGGGATTTTGACAGAGATATCAATTCATTGATTTTCAGAGTTTAGGTTCATGAAAATAACCCCCAGTGCTTTGCAATTTGATTCAGCCAGAAATCTAGATAAACCTTGCCCTTTCACCAACTTAGTAGGCTTGATCTCAAGGTCAAATTCCATAATTTTGGAAATCCACTTTCTCCACTTTCCATCTATGTCAGGATGGATACGTATTTTCTTCACATAGGTTGATGGGGCATAGGCAATAATCTTGGAATGAAGAATATATACCCTGAAGGATTTAAGGGATTTAACCAAAGCATAAGCCTTCTTTTCCATAATATCATACCTCACCTCTTCATCCCTTAATGCTCTGCTTAAAAAGGAAATGGGATGCTCCATCCCATCTGTGTTTTTCTGAAGTAGAACAACAACCAATGTGTCATGTGAGGAAAAATAAAATATGAGAAATTCTTTTGAATAATTAGGGCTAATGATAACAGGTGCCTCAATCAATGCTTGTTTTATTTGGTCAAAATAATTCTGATCTTCAACAGTCCATTTCACCTCATTTCCTTTTCTAAGCATAGATGTGAAAAACTTAACCAATTCAACAAAATTAGAGATGAATCTTCTTAAAAAAATTAATTTACCCAAGAAAGATTGTATCTCCTTCTTGGATATAGGAAGAGACAGAGTCTGGATGGCCTCTACTCTACTTGGATCAATCCTTACCCTTTCCGCTGAGACAATGTGTCCCAAAAACTTGCCTTCTTTCATAGAAAAAAAGTCTTCTTAGGATTGAGAGACAATCCAAACTTTCTACATTTCAGGAAAAACTTCTTCAACTGATGATAATGTTCCTTATCAGATATTGAGAATAATGTAATGTCATCCAGATAGATGACCAAATTTTTTTCCTTCTCTCCAATGAAGGTAATGTCCATTGCTCACTAAAAAGTTTCTCCTGCATTCATTAGACCAAAAGGAATTTTAGCATACATGAATGTTCCCCAAGGAGTAGTGAAAGTTGTATTCTCTCTATCTTCAGGTAGGACACAGATCTTATTGTATCCTGAGAAGCCATCAATCATAGACAATCTTGATCAACCAGTCACTCTCTGTAAATATGTTCCATCTTAGGCAAGGTATAGTTATCTCTCTTGGAACTTCTATTAAGATTTCTGAAATCAAAACAAAGTCTGATTTCACCATTTGTTTTCCTCACAGAGACTAGGTTGATGACCCACTCAGATTACCTTAAAGGTATGATGATCTTAGCATCAAGAAACTTCTTGACTTCCTTTCCATAATAGGAAACAACATGGTATTTATCTATCTAAGTTTCTTCCTAAATGTCTTGGTCTCATATTTCAAAGGGATTTTATGTTCAATGATGCTTGTATCATAAGTTTTTAGACCTTCATATTTCCAAGAAAATACATTAGAAAACTCCTTTAATAAATCCACATACTCATCACTTTCACTAGTACATATGACCAAATTTGTGACGGTTTTTCGTTGCTATTGCCACACTTATCCGTCGCAATTTCCCCAAAAGCCAAGACTTTTTTTTGTCGCTATTTTTTCATCCCTATATCCATGAACCAGTTGTTCGTGGAAACATCGATGAAATTATCTCTCCACGTTTCATCACCATCAAGATGGAAATGTAAAAAAAAATGTGGAAAATTGCGACGCAAAAGCGTGGAAATAACGACGAAAATTTGTGCCAAGACAAACACTTACGACACAGATGTTGTATGTGCGACGCAAAAATGTGGCAAATTGCGACAAAAAAGCATGGCAATAGCGATGGAAATTTATGCCAAGACCAAACTTACGACGTAGATGTTGTATGTGCGATGAAAAACCATGGAAAATTGAGATGAAATTTCGACTCTATTGCCACAGTTGTTCAAAATAAAATTGGTTTCCGACGAACTATCGTTGATATTGCAACATGTCCTTTAAGTTTAAAAAAAATAAATACACGGGATATGGTATACCATATGACAATGTAAAATGGTAATGCCATATTACATTGTAATATGGCATGTAATATGGTACATAATATGGTAATGCCATATTACAATGTAATATGGGATTACCATACTACATTGTAACATGGTAATGCCATATTACATTGTAATATGGTAATGCCATATTACATTGTAATATGGTAATGCCATATTACAATGTCTCTACTTTCTCAACAAGATGCAAGAAGTTCTTTTTAAAAACAACTTAGGATAGTGATTTGTCCTGAGTGGGATGGTGACCTTGGCATTCGACAAGATATCAAGTAATTCATTGATGACAAGTGTAGCAGGTGTGTAGGTCCACAGGTGTAGCCGACATTTCTATTGAAAGATGGACGTTAGAGAAAATGTGTAGATCTTTTAGAATGAACAAGATTATAGTATATATATATATATATATATA
>ML800083.1:498313-521165 GCA_009831015.1 Picea engelmannii
CAGTGGGGATCAAATCTAGCTTGTAATTCCTTAAGTGACAATATGCAGCTTTATGTCCATAGTTATGGCAGATGTAACATTTTGGTTCACTAAATAGAAGATCATAGCGATTGTTATGTTCATAATTATTGTTATGCTTAGCCCGCGTCCTTTTCCCAGCCATCACATGATTTATAGTCTGACGTTGCTTGTTGCTTGGTTGTCTCGATCTTTGTTGTGGAAGATGGTTATTCATTGAATATCTTGATTGTTCATATCTAAATATTAAAGAACGGTTTATAGCTTTGTGACCAAAATTAGAGTAGAAAAAAACAATAACCATAGAAAAAAACTTTGTACCTTGAAAAAATCTGTCTTCTTTGAGGAGGTTGATTTCTTTCATGCCGATAATCTCTCTGATCTACATATTCAGTTTTGGTACTTTTTCTTTCATTCCTTCTTGGTGGCTGATTTTCTTTCTTTGTTTTTGCAGAGTGATTGTTGTCAATGTTTGAGGATTTGACAAACTTGATAGGTTCTGTATTACTTAGATGATCACTACTTGATCCTTCTTCATACCCCAAGCTAGCTTTCAACTTTGAGTTTCTTTTATGATTTAGAATGGAGGTTAATCCTTCAGAGGCCTTAATACTTGGCATACTTTGGTGATACAATCCCTTAAACTTCTCCATTTCTTTTCTAGTTTTTACTATCTCTTCTTCTAAGGCTTGACACCTCACTTTCTTCTCTAACAACTGTTGTTTCAATATGTCTTCTATTTTCTTTGCATCTTCTAGCTCCACTTTTAGTAGAATTTTTTTTTTATCAAGTTTTTCACCATTCATTTTAAACTTCTTCAACAACTATTTTTGTTTTCTCTTCTTACATCTGAGTCTCTCAATTTCTTCCAAAGCACTGATTACTTCACCTTCCATATCCACCATAGCTTCTTCATCATCCATTTCACCTCTTGTTTGTTCATCATCAAGATCTCCCATAGCCATAAGCATAAAATCATTCACTTTGTCTTCACATGATGAATCACTATCTATGTCTTCTGAGGAATTGTCATTATTTGCACACAAACTTTTCTTTTTACTATATTTCTTGAATTTGTACTTCTTTTCATCGTCAGAGTTCTGGTCCTTTTTCTGATGGGGACACTTAGATGCAAAATGACCTATCTTACCATAGTTAAAACATTTGAAGGGAAGATTGCCTTGATATTTTCTTGATCCTTTCTTTAACCTTCTCACAAATTTTGCCTCAATATCATCTAAATCTGAATCAGTATTCTTGTCTACTTTAAAAGATGCTTCTCTAGTAATGGATTTATCTTTGTTGATTCTCATTTCATATGCAGTTAAAGTTCCTAGGAGTTGATCAATGGAGAGATTTTTAAGATCATTTAGTTCTTCTATTGCAAAGACATTTGGATTAAATTTGTCAAGCAAAGATATTAAAATCTTCTGATCTAAAATTGATTCTTCAATCTTCTCACCAAGACCCTTCATGGCATTCACAAGTTCTTCAACTCTTAAAAAATACTTTCTAACTGTTTCATCTTCATTCATCTTTATTTGTTCAAACTTTAACCTAAATTTTTGAAGTTTGGCATCTTTTACTTTCTCATTTCCTTCATAGCTGCTAATAAGTTTATCCCACATTTCTTTGGTAGTTTGAAGATGCATCACCTTTAAAAACTCGGCTTCTGCAAGTCCATCCAAGATAACATTCATTCCCTTAACATTAAAGATAAATTCTAACTTATCATCCTTGGAAGCTAGCACAACTGGCTTTGTATATCCAGTCTCTACTACATCCCAAACATCAACACCTAAGGCCATTAGGTATGTTCTCATTCTAACCTTCCAAAAGGAAATTTTTTTTCCATCAAATAGAGGAGGCTTACTGGCTGAAGTCCCTTCATGATTTGTCATGTTTAAGCTTACATATCTACCTTTAAATAAAAGGAACCCACTCTGATACCAAATGTTGAAATTTCTAAGACAACTGAGAGGGGGGGGGGGTGAATTAGTTGTTACTGTGCTTAAACAATTTTAAGTCTATTAATCCATTTTTAATCTTTCATCAAGTGACCATCAATATTATACATCATATGAAAAATATAAATAATGAGCATCAATCACACATAAGATATACACAGAGATAGATTTTCACGAGGAAACTCATAAAGGAAGAAAACCTCTTCTTCTTCAAAATAATAGGCCTTCTTTTAAGTTCTGTACATCATCTATGTTTGAGCACCAACTCAAAGTGAGGCTACTACCTCTGTTTTACAAGCTCCAACTTGTTTGAGAGAACCAACTCTCTGGTTTGTCTAGCACCCACTAGAAGGAAGCACCAACTCCCTGAGTGTTCCAACACCGACTGGATGGAAGCACCTACATCCACTTATACAAGCACCAACTTGCATATAGAAAACTCTGTGTTTTCCCAAGCACCACCGTGCCACCCTTTTTTCTATCCACAACTAGATGGAAGCTACAACTCCCAATATTCAAGCACCAACTCGAATATCAGAGGACCACAGTCCGCCCCAGCACCACCCTTCCTCCCTAATTATAAATAAATGATTGAATAACCAACAACATAGATAAATCGATTCTTACCACTTCTTCTTTGTTCTATAAATATGATTTGCTTCTAGTTGTTCTGCAATTATTCTCTTCCTCTGTCTATTCTACAATTCTACTCTGCTTCAAGATGTTCTGCAATTCTGTTCTTGCTTCTATCTATTCCTCATATGTTACTCATCTCTGATTTTTATCTCACACTGCGCATACTGTTGGTCTCACACTGTGCATACTGTAATTTTCTCTTTCTTACAGTTCAACTCATTTTTCATTCATAACGACCAACCATCCACAGTAATTGCATCTCCATTTCATCCTATAACACCTATTTAGTTACACCTTGAATCTCTAAGAAAACACATCAACAACTGAGTCGCCAACCGTCCAAGAATCATGATTCAGTTCTGCTAACTGAATCGTAACTGATCGATTACCTGTGAGGTGAAACAGTAACCCTTCGATCAAGTTTCCAATTAACCAGTACCATTGGATTAAGTCCACAGGATTTCGCGTTTATCTCATATGCCCACTAGCTATGACTGAGTGCTAAACAGAATTTGAATTTCGTGATTTCGCATCTCGACATTCCTATGATGAAGGGTCTCGACACTCCAAGTCGCGATTGATGATACTCCGAGATGGAGCTTAGGAACAATAGTTTCTTCCCCTCATGTGATCACCGGCGGTGACCACAGGCTGCACCAAAAGGCGCTTTGTATTTCGCAAACTTATGAACTTTATCAAGCCTGATCAACGGTCATGATATCCAATGATCCGACGGTCTAGATCTCATCGCGATCTCGCATATCGTGATTCTTGTGATGAAGGTTCTCAATAATCCAAGTCACGATTTCCGAGACTCCGAGATGGAGCTTAACACCGCTAGATTCTTCCTCCATCTTCCACAGATGTAACCACTGGCTGTGACCATATCCTTATTCGAAAATGCATTTCGCACTTTCACGTTTCAGGTATTATGTGATGAGTCCTCTCGACTCTCCATGTTACGAACTCTGAAATAGAGCTTGGATTCTCTAGCTCTGCTCTCCAACTCTCGAATATGTGACCATGAGATATGATCACTCGCCAATCAAATGAGCACTTCTCTCCTTTGACTTTATAGTCAGTGAAACAATGATCCCTCGCCACATGTCCCTCTTGGATCAATGGTCAAGATCTTATCATTATTTTGCAACTTCATGGGCCTTCGTCATGCCTGATCAATGGTCCACGATATCGATGATTTGACGATCCAGATATTTTCGTGATCTCACATATCGCAAGTTCCCACACCATGCTCTGTTGACTCCAACAAATTTCCCAATCTGCGAAACTCTGAAACGAAACCTTTATCATGCTTTGACTGTTATCCTCCTTCCGAGCTTACACTGTTGATCTTTCCATTATTGCTTCGATACTGATCGTGCCGATCTTTTCCATCAATGACAAACACGCATACTCTGCCTCTGTCTAAAAAAATGCCAACAACACTAGGAGAGGAAGAAGACAAGGGGAGAACTATGTAATATTGGGTGCTACCAGGTAAGAAGTGGCTAGAGTTGATATTGGGAAGTCTAAGCTAGCCCAAAAAAACTCCCAATAGGAACAAGGCTTCATTCAACTTGATAAAAGTGTGTTAAGACATGGGACCTTTTTAATGTTAGAAAATGTTGATTTTGACAACTAATAGAAAGATAAGGAAAAGAGAAGGCATAGAAGAACAAGGGGCTACCTCATTGTTGTAGCCAACGAGAGGACAAGGGAAAGAAATTATGGAACTAGGTATAATAAATCATATATGTATTTTGTTAATTCTTGTGTGGTAGAAAAAAAAAATTATTGAGTTAAAAATCATTGGGGAGGTTTGGGATTTAGAATGAGAATAGCAGAGTGAGAGTGCACCCAGGTGAAAGGATGAGAATGTATTATTTAGAGAGTTTGGAAGAGGGATAGTGCAACCATATGAGATGACATGGATTGATGTGATGTAAAAGTGAGAGAGAAAGGTATTTATGTATTATGTTTTGTTGGGTCTTAACATTATAAGTAAGAGGTATTGCAAGAGGTGAGTTCATAGTTTTTGTCATCTTTATAGAGTTGATAAGTATTGCAATGAGCATATTATAAATAATTTCATTGTTTTTGATTGGGTATAAGGATGAGAAGGTATCATTTGGAATGTGTAGAAGAGAGAAAGTGAAACCATATGAAATGGTTGGATGTGAGTTACAACTAAGAGAGAAATATATTTACGTAGGATGTCTTGGTCACATCATTACATGGAAAGGGTATTGCAATAAAGATGAGTTCATAGGTTTTGTTATCTTTAAAGAGTTGATAGGTATTTCAATGGACATATTATAAAGAATTTCATTGTTGTTCATATGATATGTTCAAGAGTAAATTAGAGTAATCAATGGGAGATACATAGCATTCAACATTCTCTTGAAAAATCCCTATGACAAGGGTGACTCCACAATGTTTATTAATGAGAAGATGAGTTTCATCCTATTGTTAAAATCCCCAATGATAAGGAGAGGGGTGAGGAGTGATGTAAAATGAGATTAATCTGGTTACAATTGTCAAGGATTATAGTGGCAAGTTGGTCTTTGATCTAACAATTATGAGTAAAAAGGAGACTTAGAGAGGGGAATAAATTTCATTCGTCATTACGAGTAACGAGGGATATTTTTCAATAGAGTTTGGAATAGGGACTATTTATTGTTGGGGAGAAGTGTCTAAATATTGGTGTACCCTAGGATCATCAAGGGATTTCTCATCTATGTACAAGGATTTGGATGTGAATTATTATTATAAGAATAAGCATTTTGCAGTAGTGTCCTTTGGAGCCTTATAATACTTGCACTAACATGTGGGATAAGAGGAGGGGTCTAGATTATTGGGATTAGCTTCATGCATTGTTTAATAGGAACTAGGATTTAGACTAGGGATAGCAATAAGGTTAGGATTATGGAAATGAATGAAGTGAGGGATATTTTCTAATTTATTTTCCACAATGAGGATATGGATAAATACTTTGTATATGGGGGTTCTGTAAAATAGTTATACTTCTTTATAAAAAACTACAAGTAAACCAAAATTATATTTAAAATACCTCTTTAGGGTTCTAGATTTATGTTGCAGCACCCCCTGCTTCAGGAGGTTCTGCGGGACCTCCCAGTCTTAGGATCGTTCTGATTTCTCCTCGAGCTGAAGTGACTCCTTTAGTTCCTTGCTGGAACCTTCAACGAATCAAATCCATGGGTCCTTTACGAAACTCCACCTGCACAAACATGCATTGGGCATGAGATTTCCCTTCCACGTGGCCAACAACAATGACCTTCCACATGACCTCCCAAATATGACCACAACCCTTTTTTGAAAAAGGATTTTTGGGTTTCACGATTTCACGAACCCAGATGTTGAGAGTTCTAGCTCTTCGATCTCCCGAATACCGAAATGTCGAAATATCGATATCCCGGTCTTTCTAACTGTGTCCTCTGTGATCACAATCCTTATTTCAGAACTTTGGGGTTTCCAACGTCAAAATTATCCAATATATTGTCTTTAGGATTCCCAAAATGAAGAACCCCGGTATGCCGAAATATGAAATCTTGAGATCGCAGCCCCACTCAACAATACATTACGTTTCGCGACTTCGGGAGTTTCACTATCAAGTTGCTCGACTCTTTGTCCTCGGGACTTTCAAAATCTCGAACCCTGGTGTGCTGAAATCTGATCCTATCTCGTGACCTGGCAATACTCCTCCTGTTCTTTTAGGAATTCACGTTTCGAAACTTTGCGAATCCCAGCACAAAAATTACTTGTCCTCTCGTACTTCTAGTATCAGAAATACCGAAGTATCGAAATCATGAAACTCCGGTCCAACTTCTCCTGAGAAAGATCAATGGCTGTGAGCCTCCCTGATCCAACGACTCAGATCTTTTCGAAATCTCGTGGGTTCAAGAGTTCCAAACTCTCACCCCTGCATCTTCCCGTAGTCAAAATACTGAAATGGCCTTTTGAGGATTTCCCTGAAATCTCAACTGTATGCACTTTTTGGGACTTCGGGATTCATGATTTTGTGAATCCTCCATGAATGAACTCTTGGTCCTTGATCCCCTGGTATCCGAAACCCCAATGTGTTCAGATCTTTTCCACGTGTCCTCTGAAGTGGATGGTCACGATGCTTTCACTGTTTCGCGTACCGGGAGTTTGAAACTCTCGGTACGAAAATCTTTTCCTCCTATACCTTCTGAACTCCGAATAGCTAAAATACCGAAGTTCTGATCCAAAGGCAAGTTTCATTTCATGAGTTTAGGATTTTCACTGTGAAGTGCCCCGGTCTCTTGTCATCGGGATTCCCAAAATGCCGAACCCCGAAATGACGAAATCTGACGGCTTCGCTCCTTTGCATATGAGGATTAAACCTCGTGCAACTCCTCCTGGATTCGATGGCTATCGGTATGTGCACCTAGATTTGATGGTAGCTGTAGCTCCTTCCTGAGCTTTTGGGACTTGTGAAACCTTGAAAGGTTTCCCTAACTTCCTGCACTCCTTGTAATTGTTACTCTGTGTGCAAATGCACTCTTCCTCCTGAGCTTCTGAACTTGAGTTAAGTTCACTCTGTGCACACTCCCTGTGTGTGACAAGCCTTCGGATGACTATCTGTCTGCCAACACTTTGCTCAGGTGTTGGCCTGGTGCGCTCCTTGCACAGGTCTTTATCCTCTTTGATCTTCAATTTCTCATACCCCAATGGTCTCTCTCCCTTTCTCTCCTTGAAAGAATGGAAATTCCCTCTGGCAACTTCCTACTCAAGCACTCCTTGCCGAGCCTACAGGGTATTCAGTAACCCCGTGAAGGTCCTGTTTTGACACTTCTTCTGTCTAAACTCAAAAGAGTTCTTCTGTGAACTATTGCACTCACTCGATTCCCTTCTGGCAGAGCTCTACAGAACATTCAACAGTTTTGTCTTCTTTTTGAACTCAAGATAGAGTTCTCCTGTGCAATCTCTGCACCTGCTCAATGCCCTCCTGGCAGAGCTTCCATAGAATCCCTCAGAAATTCTATCTTCTCTCCTCTCTCTGTGTCTTCCTGTGCATTTTCTCAATGCCCTCTTGGTAGAGCCTTACATAATTCTCAGAAATTATGTCTTCTCTATGCCTTCTATGCACCAGCTCAATGCCCTCTTGGCAGAGCTTTTATAGAATCCCTCAATGACACTGGTTTTTCCTATGCTCTCTTATACACAATCTTACCTCCAAGGTATTCAACAACCTTGAGGATTCTCCTTGAGTCAGTGACTTCAACTGGTGTGCCCTCGTGGCACATCCTTGCCCAAATTCCACAGATTTTAGGAGTGCATCTATGCACTAGCTTTCAGAACCCACAGTGCTCTGTCACACCCTCTTGGCATGAAGCCTCAAAGAAACCCAAACCTGAAATCAAAGAAACCATAGATAGGAAAATCTATCTATCCTTGTAAATGTACACTTAATCATACATCTACAACATATAAATACACATACATGAAGACATTCATCATACACAGAATAACATGCAGGAAAAATTGCTCTGATTGTATAAATTTGGAAATGCCTCTTTACAATGTGTTTGAGCTCGGACTGCAACAAAGTCTCAGCTCTCCTCTCCTCTCTCTTCAACTACAAACATAAGATCCAAGATCTTTTACATGAGGGGGCTCTTTGAGCTCTTCCCTCCAAGCTACCTACCCTATTCAATTACATTAACTTTACATTGAATGGGATGTCTAGTCCAGATCAGAGCTAGATCCAGCCTTACAACCATTTAAGGCTACTCCTAACTAATGCTTGCTCAAAGGCATGGCTTTGGATCTACCAATCATACAAACATTTAATACAAATTTCAAATTCAAAATTTGAAATGAGAGGGTTGCGCCTTTCCTTCTTCATTGAATGCGCACTAAGTTGGCTGGCTAGCTAGCGCATGGCTGGATGGAGAGATGCTCCTGCATCATACTCCTCTGTTGAAAAAATTCACGAGCTCCTACTCATGAGCTCCCTAGCGCCACTATTGAAATCCACCTGGATCCCAAACAGTCCTCTGGAGCTGTTCATCTACTCCGTTGTTCTGCTACTGCTGCTGCTTCCCTTATAGTCCCTCTGCTGTTCAACTTCCCTTCACTGGTAGCTTCTGCTGATCTGATCATAAGCTCTCTGATCTCATCGATCACCTCGTCCATCTTCTCCTGTGACTGGCTCTGTTCTTGCAGTCTCCTCTGCTGCAATTTTTTCTTCTCATCAGTGGGTAGATCACCATGATCTCCCATCCTGTCTTCTCCATCTATTGTGGCCTTATCTTTCCACTCTATTGTAGATTCCTGCTCTGCAATCTTCTCATTGAACTACTGTTCAACTTCTTCTTTCGAAAGCTCAAATTTTGTCATTTCCCCTGCTGATTGAATTCTAGATTCTTCCAGTTTCTCCTCAGCTTAGAATTTTCCCTCATCTTTCGTTGCATACCTCAGTACTGTAGTCTTCATCACCTGTTTAGTTCCCTGGCTAAAATTTCTAAGCGATTCCTCAGAATTCTCCTCTTCCATTATCTTCCCGACTATCTATTCATGGCAATCATTCACTGCCTCTGGATTGTTCAGCCAATCCTCTAGCATCTCTAGCTCCATCTCCCATGGAGTAATTATCTTACCTCCATATTCTTCTTCTGTTGTCAGCATCAGTGCTGCAACTGTCCCCTTTTCAACTTCCTGGCTGAAGCTATTGAGCCATTCTTTCGAATGCTCTTTTTCCTCTTTTACTTGGGCAGTATCTAACATCTTCTCCAATTATTTTCCCATGACAGTCACAGCTGGTTGCTGTTGTTGCTTCTGCAATGCATGTTCTGGTGTCAACTAGGCTATGTGGTAGGAATAACCGAATTCCACAAATCATCAAAAGATTCCTCTGATCCTCCTTCTCTGTCAGCTGTCCTTGTTGATATGAACTCAACTCTGAGCTCATCTACTCTCCCTTGCCCTCCTGACAATATGAGATTCCTCTACTGCCCTCTTGGCATTCTATGAGATCCCCATATATCATCTCATTGCCCACTTGGCAACATGAAATTTCCCTGTTTTCCTCCTGACAGTTTATGAGATCCCACAATGATCTCATCTCATTACCCACCTGGAAATTGGAGATTTCTATTCTACCCTCTTGGCAGTCTATGAGATCCCACAACGATCTCAGTTCATTGCCCTCCTGACAACATGAGTTTTTTGTCCTGCCCTCCTGGCAGTCTTTGAGATCATCCTGTGACCTCTGTTCATCCTCAACATCAATGAGATTTCTCCTAGCCTCTCGTTCACATGCCTGAACCATTTCCTCTTCATCATCCCTGAGGCTTTCAACATGCCTCAACCATCTCTTTAATAGCCTCTACTTTCTTCTGGCCACCAATTCCCTGACTGGCCATTTTACCTTCGTCCTCATGGGCCATTCATACACCCATCTTGACTTTGCATCCTATTGCATCTGCAATGCCAGAATTTCCATTCTCATTCTAATCTCAGTGAGCTCTTTGTCCATCTCAGCTTTGCTTGGCTACTGATGGATCTTCTTTCCATCGCTTCTATGGATTTCGGTAGCCATATTCCCACCTTCTGTCTGCCCTCCTGGAAAACCTGCTGCTATCACTCCACAACCCTGAGTGCTTCCAGTGTCTCCTCAGTCCTTCCGACTGTTTTCTTGACTACTGTGTACCTGCGAGAAATCACCGTAGAGTCTCAATACTCTGCCTTCCTCTGATACCAAACTGATGTGTACTAGAGTACTCTTTCTCCTCTCTCTTCCTCTGCCTGCAATATACAAATAGAGTCATTCTCTGATACCATTTTGATGTGTATCAAAGTGTTTTTCTTCTCCTTCTCTACCTCCTTCTTCCCACAGTATACAGATAGAAAGTAGCTCTGATACCACTTTGGTGCGTATCAGAGTACTCCTTTTCCCCTAGCTCCTTCTACCTGAAATATAAAGACACAATCAGGCTCTGATACCACTTTGTCGCAACACCCCCTACCTTAGCAGGTTCTGCGCAACCTCTCGGTCTTAGGATCGTTCTGATTTCTCCTCAAGCCGAAGCGACTCCTTTAGTTCCCTACTGGAACCTTCAACGAATCAGATCCACAGATCCTTTATGAAACTCCACCTGCACAAACATGAATTGGGCATGAGATTTCCCTTCCACATGGTCACCAACAATGACCTTCCACACGGCCTCCCAAATATGACCGCGACCCTTTTCCGAAAAAGGATTTTTGGGTTTTATGATTTCTCGAACCCATATGTCGAGAGTTCTAGCTCTTCGATCTCCCGAATACTGAAATGTCGAAATACCAAAATCCCGATCTTTCTAATTGTGTCCTCCATGATCACAGTCCTTCTTTTGAAACTTTGGGGTTTCCAACACCGAAATGCTCCGATACCTTGTCTTCAGGATTCTCGAAGTGTCGAACCCCGGTATG
Source organism: Picea engelmannii (assembly GCA_009831015.1). Lineage (NCBI taxonomy): Eukaryota > Viridiplantae > Streptophyta > Pinopsida > Pinales > Pinaceae > Picea > Picea engelmannii. The sequence goes on from ML800083.1 coordinate 509,392, forward strand.
CCAAAATATGAAATCTTAAGACTGCAGCCCCACTCAACAATACATCACATTTTGCGACTTTGGGAGTTTCACTGTCAAGTTGCCCGACTCTTTATCCTTGGGACTTCCAAAATCCTGAACCCCGGTGTGCCGAAATCTGATCCTGTCTTGTGACCCGAAAATACTCCTCTTGTGCTTTCAGGAATTCACATTTTGGAACTTTGCGAATCTCGACGCAACAATTCCTTGTCCTCTCGTACTTCTGGTATCCGAAATACCGAAGTACCAAAATCCTGAAACTCCAGTCCTCCTTCTCCCGAGCAAGATCAACAACTATGAGCCTCCCTGATCCAACAGATCAGATCCTTTCGGGATCTCGTGGGTTAAAGAGTTCTGAAATCTCACCCCTGCATCTTCCCGTATTCGAAATACCGAAATGCCTTTCAGGGATTTCCCCAAAATATCCACTGTATGCACTTTTCGAGACTTCAAGATTCATTATTTCGCGAATTCTTTACGACCAAACTCTTGGTCCTCGATCCCCTGGTATCCAAAACCCCGATGTGTTTGGATATCTTCCACGTGTCCTCCAAAGTGGACGGACATGATGCTTTCACTGTTTCGCATACCAGGAGTTTGAAACTCTCGGTACCAAAATCTCTGCCTCCTCTACCTTGTGAACTCCGAATAGCTGAAATGCCGAATTTTTTCTCCAATGGTAAGTTGTGTTTCGTGACTTTGGGATTTTCACTGTGAAGTGCCTCGGTCTCTTGTCATCGGGATTCCCAAAATGCCAAACCCTGAAATGCTGAAATCTGACGGCTCCACTCCTTTGTATATGAGGATTAAACCTCATGCAGCTCCTCCTAGATCTGATGGCTATCAGTTAGTGCACCCAAATCTGATGGCAGTTGTAGCTCCTTCCTAAGCTTTCGGGACTTGTGAAACCTTGAAAGGTTTCCCCGAATTCCTGCACTCCTTGCAGCTGTTGCTCTATGCTTAAAGACACTCTTCCTCCTGGGATTCTGAAATTGAGATAAGTTCACTCTGTGCACACTCCCTGTGTGTGAAAATCCTTCAGATGACTGTCTGTCTGTCAACACTTTACTCAGGTGTTGGCCTGGTGTGCTCCTTGCATAGGTCTTTATCCTCTTTGAGCTTCAACTACTCAGACCCCAATGGTCTCTATCCCTTTCTCTCCTTGAAAGGATGGAAATGCCTTCTGGAAACTTCCTTCTCAAGCACTCTTTGTTGAGCCTACAAGGTATTCAGTAACCCCATGAAGGTCCTCTTTTGACACTTCTTCTGTCTGAACTCAAAAGAGTTCTTCTGTGAACTATTTCACTCACTCAATGCCCTTCTGGTAGAGCTCTACAGAATGTTCAACAGTTCTGTCTTCTTTTTGAACTCAAGATAGAGTTCTCCTGTGCAATCTCTACACCTTCTCAATGCCCTCCTAGCAGAGCTTCCACAGAATCCCTAAGAAATTATGTCTTCTCTCCTCTCTCCATGTCTTCCTGTGCATCGCTCGATGCCCTCTTGGCAGAGCCTTACAAAATTCTCATAAATTTTGTCTTCTCCATGCCTTCTATGCACCTGCTCAATGCCCTCCTAGCAGAGCTTTTACAAAATCCCTCAATGACTCTGGTCTATCCTATGCTCTCTTCTGCACAGTCTTACCTCCAAGGTATTCAACAACCTTGAGGATTCTCCTTGAGTTAGTGAATTCAGTTGGTGTGCCCTCCTGTTACGTCCTTGCAAAAATTCCATAGATTTCAGAAGTGCATCTATGCACTAGCTTTCAGAACCCGCAACATTCTGTCACACCCTTTTGGCATGAATCCTCAAAGAACCCCAAGCCTAAAATCAAAGAACCCATAGATAGGAAAATCTATCTGTCCCTATAAATGCACACTTAATCATACATATACAACATATAAATACACACACATGAAGACATTCATCATACACAGAATAACATGCAGGAAAAACTGCTCTGATTGTATAAATCTAGAAATGCCTCTTTACAATGTGTTTGAGCTCGAACTGCAACAGAGTCTTGGCTCTCCTCTCCTCTCCTCTCTCTTCAACTACTAACATAATATCCAATATCTTTTACATGAGGGGGATCTTTGAGCTCTTCCCTCTAAGCTACCAACCCTATTCAATTACATTAACTTTACATTGAATGGGTTGTCTAGTCCAGATCAGAGCTAGATACAACCTTACAACCATTTAAGGCTACTCCTAGCTAATGCCTGCTCAAAGGCATGGATCTGGCTCTACCAGCCTTACAAACATTTAATACAAATTTCAAATTCAAAATTTTAAACGAGAGGGTTTCGCCTCTCCTTCTTCATTGAATGCACGTTGAGTTGGCTGGTTGGTTGGTACATAGCTGGCTGGAGCAATGCTCCTGCATCAATTTATAATTGAAATTTGAGCTAGGTAAAGAGTGTACACTCAATGTACTGTACAACCACCTACACATTAAATTGGAAAAATAAATTAGACAATAAAAACACCACATGGATCTTGGCATATATGCAATATCTACACATTAAATTTGACAAATAACTTGACAATAACAAATAAATTAGACAATAAAAACACCACATGGAACTTGGCATATATATCAATATCTACATATTCATGAGGATTGTGAACTTTTACTAGTATAAAGCATACTTTTAAAAACATGTCAAAATCCTTACCTTTTCATTGTCCTTTTGCCAAATCCATTAGCCCATACAACTTGATAAGATTTGTCCACGAGATGCATTTCCATCACCAAGAATTGCATGAATCATAAAAGAATTTTTTTTTATATGAGTAAATAATTAATAAGCAAATAAGCTTGCATTTAGTTATGTAAAATAATCTAGAAAAAAATTAAGTTGTCGCATACCTTAATGAGCTTCTCTTTGTTTTGAGAATAGGTTATTCTCTACTGAATATGGCCAACCACATGAAGGTGGAAGATCATATGGCCCCTCTCCCCCCCTCACATCGCTCTCAATTCCCCATACCCAACAAATGATTTTCTTTATATAGAAAACATATAGACATTCATGCATAACTAGGATAGTCATCAAAATATATGAACATATAAACATCGATAAAGATCCAAATACAAGACATGAATTTATACATCTAATTTCTCTTTGATTTTTGTTTTTTTACATTCATAAAACTGACAATTGGGATATCATAATCATCCAAGGACATTGTATTTCGTGTGCCCTGTCCTTCAATTGTTTGTGTGCACTCATGTACCATACTTCTGGTATGTCGCTGAGAAGGGTTAGCTGGCATCTGTTCAGGGTCATGAACTGGAACAACGAAAATGATCATATCGACATGTTGAAATATAATTGAAATAACTAATTCATTATTTTGATTAACATTACACTATTTCTCTTTACCCGTCTCTATAACTGTGACAATTGGTGCGTTAATTTCCTATCCACTTGGTTTCTCTCGCATTTCACCCTCCTGAGATACATGCTCTACATGCTCTTCAATTTTGATAAGATAATATATAAGTATAAGTCAGGAAATAAATATCTACAATCACAGTAAATATTTCTACTTCTAAAGCATACATACCAGAATGGATACTCTGCTCTACACTATCACTGGACATGTGTACCCTTGTATGACATTGTGTTTGCTGAATACCACTGGATTCACTACTACGGTAGCACTGTTTCTTGAAAACAAACATAAATACTTAGTTAAGGGTGATATAATAAAAAATGAATAGACATTACACGCATGCTACTACCGTTTCCTTATTCATTTGATTTACCTGCGTAGCTGGGGAGATAGGAGTCTGGCCCAATCTTTTTCTATATTTAATCACACTTTTAAAAACATGCTTGTAACCAAGATTTAGGTCCTCCTCGGTGGCAGTAGTGTCGAACATATTTAACTGCAATGCATAACACCATTAAAAATACCAATAACAAAAACATATATTTGTTCGCTACTGTTAAATAAATATTAATCACAATTAATCATTTAAATCTTACTATTCGAGATTTTAGTTTTTTGTAGCCACCCTGGCCTAGTTTATGCTGGCCGTGTTTTTCCACTCTAGCCTTTGTTGCTTTGGAGGTGTATGGTAGCCTACATATGGAATTTTTGAAAAAAATTAGATATTGGAATTGTTACTTAAAACAGGAAAGAAAAACATAAATGCCCATATTTCACTGATAATATGACATGTGTTGTACCTTGCTTGACCAACTCATGGTTGCCGTCCTTATTTTTTAAACAATTTCTCCTTTGTATCCTCTATTAGCGCCTTCCACTCTTTCTTGGGAACCATGGGAGGGCACTTGTGCTTGAGGTCTATTTGCAATTTATCCCTATAATGGGCCCTGGTGTATTTTAAATTCTCGTCGGCTAACTTTGTAACCACTTTCTTGTTGAAAGTGTTGCCGAACAAGTTTACCATGTGATCTATTAAATCATCTTTCTTTTTTCTATCTTGGCCATTCCACTGTGTGCGAATGGTGGGGCCAAACAACTCCAATGCTTTGTCATGTAAGTTTCTATAGAAAACATTGTTTCCTGCAGAAGCGTGTTATCCATTAATTTATAATAATCTCAACAAATGTCCATTTCAATTTCATGAAAAAATATGAATCAATTAATGGGACAATTACTTGCAATCTTCTGAATCTTGATCGGAACACATGCATCACCCACCAGAAAGGTGACATCTAGTGATCCAGTGTTTTTAATTCGTTTTTCTCCATGTAGAATAGTATCCTATCCATATACACTATGTTCTTCTCTGGAGTCATCATGTGGAGTCCCAGGCTCCGACTCATCATGCTCCATCATGTCATGCCAGTCAAAATCATTTCTCTCATCAATGGATAAGAGGGGAACCTCAAGAGGCTCAAAAAGCCTCACTTGCACTTTGCTATGTCGACCTTTTTTTTGCATTGGACCATCACTGCTACCTATAGCAGTTGCAATATCGACAAGTTCCCCATGCACGGGGTTTAAAAACTCCTACAAATGAAATTTTTTTCTTTATCAGATCATATACAAAATATAAAACAAAAAAACATATATGAAATTGTTATAGCTAAATAAAATATGTGAAGATGCCACTTACCCCAAAATTAGTTATTGTATTTTGTAGCTCTACAATTCTTGGCCTGTCCTCCTGTGTCAGGGGTCTTTTTCTAATCAAACCTAGATATTCTATGTTATCCTTCTTCAAGGCCTTTGTTACAGTTTTCATTAGGTCTGTTGAATAAAATATTTCGACCTCATCAATATCCTCTGTGGGATCCTTCCCACATTGACCACGCCACAATACATTGATGAATAAAATTAATGAGATGAACTTTAACAATTGAGAAATTTAGTTGTTGTAGTCATAAGTTGTTACTGTATTTAACATTTACCTGGTGAGGCACTGTAGGTGCCTTTCCACAGTCACCCTGGACAAATGTAAAGGGTGATTTTCATACACGGTCACCCTGGACAGATGTTGACAGAATAAATCAATCAACAAAAGTTATGAAATTCACCCGTAACATTAAAAAATGAAATATTGCAGTAACATAAAAAAAACGATAACAAAATTTTAGAAATTTAGTTGTTGTAGTCATAAGTTGTTACTGTATTTAACATTTACCTGGTGAGGCATTGTGGGTGCCTTTCCACGGTCACCCTGGATAGATGTAGCGGGTGAAACTTGGACACGGTCACCCTGGACAAAAGTTGACACAATAAATCAATCAACAAAAGTTATGAAATTCACCTGTAACATTTAAAAAATGAAATATTGGAGTAATATCAGAAAAAAAATAATGAAATTTCAGAAATTTATTTGTTGTAGTCATAAGTTGTTACTGTATTTAACATTTACCTGCTGAGGCATAGTAGGTGCCTTTCCACGGTCACCCTGGAGAGATGTAGTGGGTGATTTTCTATCACGGTCACCCTGGACAGATGTTGACACAATAAATCAATCAATAAAAGTTATGAAATTCACCTGTAACATTAAAAAAATGAAATATTACAGTAATAACAGAAAAAAAATAATGAAATTTCTGAAATTTAGTTGTTGTAGTCATAAGTTTTTATTGCATTTAACATTTACCTACTGAGGTGAAGTGGGTGCCTTTCCACAGTCACCCTGGATAGATGTTGAGACAATAAATTAATCAACAAGAGTTATGAAAGTAATTGTAAAAAACTTATGCAGTAAAAATTTGAAATATTGCAGTGATAAATTGTAACAATGATTTATCAAAGGTTGAGTTGAATGGTATTTAATATAGTTAGCCCCATAGTCGCACCCCCTCCATCTATTCGATTTAAGTTGTAATCGATCAACAACTCTTCACCTGGAACTATTGTTTTTGTTGCACATACAAATATACGATTTCCTTCTCATGCCTCAAATACACAATTCAGTTTCTTAGTTGTTGCCACTAGTTGTGTACTATTTATAAAGCCTGCAATGTTTCCAGTAGCTTTTGGCCTTCCATCAATATATATAGTTGCCCCTTTATTTTGATTGTTATCTAGTAGTTGTATATAATTTGCGACAACTCCGTATCTCCGCATACTTTGCGTATATCGGACCAACATCAACCATTGATTGTATTTTTATAATGGTCTGACATACTCCATCAATTCAGTTACAATGCCATAACCAACCTTTATGACATCCATGGAAAATAACCCCAATCCATGTAAGGATGAAGGAGCAATGTGATACATCCTCCCATCGATGAAGAAATATGTGTCCACTTCAGGTAGCTCCTTAGGTGCCCATCGTTTCACTAGATGTTTATACCTCAAGGGAAACTCAATGTCACCTACGCTCTCAGCATCTTAATTACACAACCCTCCGTTGGCAATAAAAAATTGCATGCAGGTACACAATATTTTTCTTACCTTTTCCAACCTAGTTGATCTAGAACTGGTAGATCTAGTACAACACATCTCACTTTCAATCTCTCATAGTATATCTTGATCATCACTCAAGGAAGATAGATCCAACAGATACCTATTCGGTGGTACCTACACTCATTAAAATAAGAAGATAAGTTATCGTGCCAATATACATTTTTGGTACCAACACAATTGCATATAGTTGCATTTAGTTACATAAAGTTGAAATTGCCATACTTATCAGTCATATAGTTGCATATAGTTGCATAAGTCGCATATAGTTGCATAGTTGCATATAGTTGCATATAGTTGCATAGTTGCATAAGTTTCATTGTTGCATAAAGTTGCGTAAAGTTTCATAAGGCGCATTGTTGCATAAAGTTGCATAAAGTTGCATAAAGTTGTGTAAAGTTGCGTAAGTTGCATTGTTGCATAAAGTTGCATGTTTCATAAAGTTGCATAAAGTTGCATAAGTTGCATTGTTGCATAAAGTTGCATGTTGCATAAAGTTACGTAAAGTTGCATAAGTTCCATAAAGTTGCTTGAGTTGCATAAGTTGCATGTTGCATAGTTGCATATAGTTGCATATTTGCATATAGTTGCATATGAAATTGTTGCAATATAGTTGCATATAGTTGCATAAGTTGCATTGTTGCATAAAGTTGCATATAGTTACATAAAGTTGCATAAAGTTGCATATATTTGCATATAAGTTGCATAAAGTTTCATATAGTTGCATATCGCCCGACGCTCAGTGGAGAACTGGATTTGAGACCTATCCAAGAGTTCAAGTGGGGATCGATAGTTTGGAAATCCATGATCCTGGAATTTCACATATTTGGAAAGCGCCTTTAGTGGCGAATTTCACATATTTGGAAAGCGCCTTCTATGGAAGCACAAAGTTAAGAACATGTGTTTCTTCCTAAGAGGTCACACATTCAAATCCAAAGGGGAGTAGGGTATGTATACCTTCATACACAATTTGAACAATCAATGAGGAACAATAATTTGGTTGTAGCTCTAAAGGATTGTATCAACTATTGTGGAAATTCGAAGCATGGTTTTTGTCCAACCRGCCTACATGGGAAAGACAATGCAAAACATTTTCTTGCATGAGACCCCTCTCTCTTCCGCAGGATATGACACATATGAGACTTTTACTTAGACCAACCCAAAAGTCAAAGATTGATGGGAACGTTGTAAGGATACATAGGCAAGAAAAGATAGTACCCCAAGGACAATGATAAGGCTAAATCAACCAAAAATCCCCTTTTCTCTCCCCCTATTGTGGTATCATAGTCCCCTTGTTTCTCCCTCAAGAAATAATTAGGGTGGATTTCTATTATTGTGCGTTTCCCTTTTTACAAAACCATGAACTTCTTATAAGAAATATACCCACCACATTGTAAAGTTAGCCCACCACTTGGACTCTTATGCATTCACTAGTAGGGACTTGGCCTTGATCTCTACACTTGGAATATTCACAATGCATCTTACATATTTACAACATGGGATTGTTATATCTTAGACCACATGGCTTGATTCTTATTTCATAAACTATATTAAAAAAATAATACATGATTTATTATATTACAATTAAGGGGTCAAAACTAGGATATTACAAAAGGGAATTCAAGTAGTTCATTCAAGCATATGCCATTGACATTACGACGTGTTTATAAAAGCAATGTCATAAAACACAAGGGGATTGCAAGTTTCCATCAAAGGATTGAGTGATTTTTTCTTCGAGAAGCTCCATGGTAAGTGTTGTGGGATTGGTATATGGAAAAGTGATGTGATAGAAATATTAATCCTGAGCATCCAAGTATTGTTTCATGTCTCATCTATGCTTAATGGCATTGTTCCTTATCACTAAAGACATCGATCAAATTTTGAAGCAAGATGAGTTATTTGATGACATTTTATGTATAAGTGTATTTAGTGTATGAGCCAACCTTTACCATAAAACAATAGTTAATTGTTAGATGATTTTTGAATGCATCAATTATATAGATTGAAAAGCATATAACATGTGTGAAAATCGTGAGTAAATTTATCAATTTTAGGAAAACAATGTTCTATGCGAGCACAAAACTTTAGCCTTACTGGCTAAATTGAATATGTGAATGCCGAAAGAGGCTAGATTCATGTTTTTGATGCATATGATCAAAATGAAATAGATATAATTTAATTATTAGTCCCTTTGGTACAAAAACATTTTTTTGTGTCAAATAGGGCATTTGACCACTCACCAAAAACCTTATCATATACTCTACGGATTAAGGAAAGGAAATATTTCTCTTTGATTTCATTTTCTTGATAAACCCTTAATTTCCATGTAGTAGTAATTATATTTTTTTGCTTAATGACAATTTTATGCATAAAGCGATAGACTTTCAACCACTCATGACCTTTAATTCCATGAAGTCTCAATAATCCTTGAAGGGAAGGTCTTGAAGGGAAATCGAATCTTCAAATTTGATCACTAGAAATTAGTGCTAAGGCTTGTGTTGATCTTTAATAGAAGTTGTTGAAATTAATGATCCCTAACCAATCTCCAAAATGTCATATGTTTATTGGATCTTTTGTGGCAAAACTTGTATAAATATTGAAAGTATGAGGTGATTAATTTGTCATTAATAATGTGGGATGATCTAGAATTAAGGGTTTTTCCTCAAAATTGAAACATCTCAGGGATTAGTAAAGCTATGCATGTCTATCCTCATACTCTGAAAGACTTCTCAATCCATCTGAATATGTACCTTTGTCATTTGCTACTACATGTTTTTCTTTAGCACTTGATAAGGAAATGGTGGGTTACTTCTTCTCCATGAGACACTTCCACCAGCCTACTTGAAGCAATATCTAGATGTTGATTTGAACTCAACAACATCTTCTTCCCAATCTGCATCACAATATCCAAAAAATTTCATTGCATCTAACATTATCTCACAGATGTTGATGTCCATGTTCCTTTCAGAAATGTGAAAATCCTTTTAATTGTTTCCTAATGTTGCAACCCATATCTTGTGACAATTTTTGAGCAATTTCCATTTTAATCTTCACATTTTAGAAATCACTCATCCTTAATATCTAAAGGATATGTTCAATGTATCTCCCTTGACTCAAATGAAACTTCCTATTGCTCAAATCTCTTACTACTTGAGTAACAAAGTAGGATTAATGGATCTCTCCATGATCCAACATGTCAAATTCTACAATAGTTTTGATTTGAAGGAATTTAACAAAGATAACTCCTTGCTCATACAAATACATAATCTATGGAGAATGCTAAAATGACAAAATACTTGACATTATGCTTGACATAAATATTTAGATATGTAGTATAATGTTGGAAACCCTCATTCATTAAATGTGCATAAATGCGTCAATATCATGCCCTATAGGATTTCTTAACTCTATGTAATTACTTTTGCAACATGCACACCATATGCTTGTTGCCTTGTTGTACATAACCCTCAAGTTGTTCCATACATATATCTTCCTACAACATACCATTAATGAATGTTGTCTCAACATCATGTTTATGGATATGCATATGCATCATTATTGCAATTGTTGAGATTTCTATAATGGATTCCATCTTCACTATTGGTATAAAATTCTTTGGGTTGTCCATGCCCTAAATTTGTGTGTACACTATCACCATCAATTGAGCTTTATATTTCTCAACTGCATCACTTGACTTCTTTTGTTTGAAAACCCACTTAGTACTAGTTTCTTTCTTACCTATTGGTAGAGGAACACGTGCCCAAGTTTGATTCTTCACTAATGGCTCATACTTTTCATCCATATCTTGTTTCCATTCTACCATGTTTTGGCCTTTAAGCACAATTTTTATTGTTCGGGGTTCGAGCACTTCAACAGTCCTTGCATAACTCCATGGTGTCTCTAATATTTTTTGGATTCTTGTTGATATTCTTAGTGCCAACAATTATTTGTTAGGTTTTTTTCACTTCTACACTCTCCCAAAATCAAGGATTATCTTCATTTGAAGTTCCCTCGGTATATGACTCAATTATCTCCACCGAGGGGACATCCAAAAGCTTAATGCTTCTCCTACCTTTGTAGTTGCTATCGATATTCTTCACTAACACTGCAACTTCATAAAAAATCATCTCAACTTATAATCATTGAATGTTCTATTGGGCTATACAATCTATGAATAGTTTCATTTGAACCATAGCCAACCATAATACATTTTGTGCTCCTATCATCCATTTTTTTTCACCTCTATCTATAATGTATGCATATAATGGAAAACCAAAAGTTCTCAAATTCTAACCATTTGGCTTCCTTCGATGCCATGCTCCAAACAATGACTTCAACAATTATTTGGTAGTAACCTACTGTAGGCATAGGTTGTGGTTTCCATGCTTTTCTCTAGATTCTATTTGTTAGTATGAAACTTTTAACCATACAACTTGCATACACCATACACTATGAAGTGTAGAAACAATACACTTCATAGTGTATGGTTTCTACACTTCATACTGATCATACACATATCCCATCGCATATTGGTATGTAGAGTATTTCATGGTGCATTTCCCATACACAACCTACACTAGGAAAACACTTAGGTCCTCCTAGTGATGGATCATAGTGTGTTGAAACCACTCATGTTGAGTCCTTTACCTTAGTCTAGATGTGTTATTATGTCTTTCCATGTGATTTCTAGTGCCATCATCCATTAGGGCGCACTCTTCAATGCATAAAATAAAACCATTTGTTCATCATCCAAAAATTGATTTATACATATGAGGGAGTTAGCATAGAAGAGATCAACTATTAACTGTTTGGAACCAATGTTGGCATGAAATAAGGTCCAATGTATATCTAAA
>ML800083.1:532811-553049 GCA_009831015.1 Picea engelmannii
ACACAATGCAATGTTTTTATATGATAATCAAATGAAAATCATAACAAGGATGAAACAATATGAGCAAATATGTTATAACTTTCAATAAATAGAACCAATAACTTTCATGCCCAAAGGTTTAATGGTGGAATATATCCAAATGCATAATCAAGGTAAGATAAAGATTAAGAACATAAGTTTGATAAACCTTTATCAATCATATGATAAACCAGTGATCAAGTATCAACCAACAAATCAAAAGACGACGACAATATAATCAACGAGATAGGTGTTTTCACATTTGCAATTGTGAAAACTGAGTCGAAATTGAATTGTAATGGTTAAAAAAAAACGAGACACATGTCCATTAACACAATGCGATAATGATTTTTCATGATACCGCAAGGGGTGTAGGCAGCTTTTCGAGAGTAATCGAAGAAAAAATGGGTTGGCTGCCAACAAAGATATATGAATAAATGTATTATCAAATTAGAGTTACAATTTAAAATAATGCATAATTTTTTCAATAAATATATATAATATTAAATCACAAAATAAAGTAACAATATACCACAAAAATGTGTTAACCCAGGAGCATCATGAATTGTCCATGATAGTATTCCATGGAATTGAAATCGTTTTTTCCCTATTGGTCTAGAGATGTCATACATAGTGATGCCAACCCATAACTTCAACAACTCATTGATGAGAGGCTCAATATATACGTTCATATATTTAACATGGTACCTACCTAATTGGTTCAACATACTGCATGATTAATTATACTTATCTATATGTCATGATATATAAAATAAATAATTATCATGCACGAAACAAATAAATGAAATATTTTGTCATACTTTAAAGAAAAGAAAAGATAATTAAATACCTAAAACAATCATTGACAACATTGTGTGCTCTCTCTTGATTGACATCCAAGGAGGAAGGTTATTGTTTATAACAAAAATAGGCCACACTGAGTATGTAGAACAAATCTCTCGAAATGGATTGACACCATCAACTGCCAATGAAAGTCTAACATTACGATGTTCTTCTTTAAAAATTGGCCACTTTTCTTCTATGTAGTTCAATGCAAAACCATCTGCAGGCATTCCAAGAACATCATCTCGACTTCTGTTCTTTGCATGGAAATCCATAAACTGTGCTATATTATCGGAATATAACAAAGAACTTTGCGAGGAACCTTATTTGATGCTTTATCAGTTCGATATCTACTTATTTGACATTGTGGGCATTCATTTTCTAATGCATATTCTCCATAATAGATGATATGATCATTAGGACATGCATCAATAGCTTGATATTCCATTCCAATTTCTTTCATAATCACAGATATTTCTCGATATATGCGTGGAAAAATATTTGACGTCGTTAATAGAACATCACCTAACAATCTACAAAATTCTAAACAAGAAGTCAATGCAAACAATATTAATCATCAATATACTAATTTACAAATTAGAAAACAATAGCAATATAGGAAAAAATTGAACCTTTTAAGTATTTGTGAACATGCAGGAATAAATAATTAACAAATTAAATACCTTCGTATCTGTGTGAGATATGTGTTTGATAAACCATTCAAAACCTTCAAGTTCACCAACAAAAATATAGCAGATAAAATATTTCATGTTGAGCCTTCATAAATAGGTTGACGTGACTTCTCGAGTAGAGGATCAACATCATGACTATCATCTTTGTTGTCCTGATCCATTGGAGAAAATGTGTCTTGGATAAATCTATGTATCTCATCTTCCTGATTTGAATCACTAACTTTATCTCCATCCATATAATCATTAATAACTTGATCAACAACTTCAATATTCTGATCTTGAAGTTCATCTCCTTGTAAAGTAGTATTTCTGCTAGTACTTGGCAAATAACTCTCTGGAGGTCGACATTTTGGGGGCATCATCTATATATTTAAAAATAACCTAGAATAGTTAGTGTGTATAGAAAATATAAAAATCCCTATAAGAAATATTACTAAAATTCATGACATACTGATTATTACAGAGAATACATTAAATATTGAATCCTCTTACCAAGGGACGATATTTATAACCCCCTTCTGCGTGCCCCTTCTCCCTACAATGTCTTTGGGCTGTTGTTATTAAAAGTCATCTTTTTTGCAAGCCTCTGCAATCATAGCAAGTTCAATAACATTTTCCATCCCCCCTCGCCTCTAATGCTGCTCTTAACCGAGCAAGCTTCCAGTAATTTTCGTTTATTGTGACAAATGCTTGTCCTGACAAGTAATTGTCTTACCTACACCATACCAAACATTAAGTTGTCAATTTTTTATATTTTAGCTACTCCTTTCGATTATGATATGTTTATTTACAGTGACCTACAATCCTCACAATTATTTCTTCTAAGACATTTTGACATGCTTTTTTTTTATTATCGATTAACTATTAAGATAGATATGCTTCAATTTGTACTATAGAGTATTGTGTATTGAATAACCATGGAAAATAATTACACACCATTTAACGAAAGTGGTCAAAATTTCTCAAACTTGAGTCACTCAACACCATACACTAGCCTCTAAGTTGTTTTGTAGACAAAATGTCAATCTTTGAAATTCACCACTAAGAAAAGAATGCCAACCACTTGTCATCCACAATTGGGTTGGGTTGTTTTAAATTACGACGTGTTGATTTGCATCTACATACAATGGTCACAATTTTATGCTACTTACAATGGTCACAATTTTATGCTACTTACAATGGTCACAATTTTATTTTCTAAGACACTTTGGCATGTTCTCATTTTTCATTGTTTGACTAGTGGATTTCATCATGTTATCGTAGATTTCGCCATGAATTTTTTATATTTTAGATACCGATCCTTATTAATAGTTTATAAACAAGTTACATCAACTACAAACTAAATTTAATCACTACATCTAGAATTGCATGTGATTATAATTTTTTTAGAGAAACAACATCACATATTAGAAAAGGGTATGTGGATTTTATTGAGAAAGTTGAAACACATATACTTTAATTATATTGGAAGACTATGGTATATAATCATAAGTTTATTTGTTAAAGGTTTTTAGTCATAAGCCAAGAAAGTTAAAGGTGTCTAAACATAAGCTAAGATGGTTGAAGGTGGTTAGTTAAAAGTGATTGTTATGTGCCTAATCACAACATAGATAACATCTTTATAATAAGGTCATATGTGTACAAATGCTTTCTTTATATAATGACATATATACCTAACATAAGTTTAGGGTTAGTGTTTATGTATCTTATTGTTATAAACATGAGTTTTCTCCCTATCATATATATACCATAACTTATCATTTTTCAATATAACAATCAACTTCAAGATTTTATTCATGGAGATTTGTTCCTTCATTCAATTGAATTAGTAAGTGTTAGCCAACCATTAGCTGTGCAAGTATCCCAACCATTATTGTCACTGTTATATTATTTTCAATTTATGCAAGTGTGATCCATTTTGGGTACTAGGGATGTAACAAATGGTATCAAAGTTTCAATCAAGCTTTGTTGGTGTTTTTTTGTTAGGTCTTAAAAATAAAAGAGAGAAGAAAATGACAATCAATTACTATCATTTCACCGATTAGGGTTGAGTTTCAAGAGCAATTCCATCTCTTTATCAATGAAGAGATAGAGAGATTATAGCTACAATTGAAGGGAAAAGGGTATGTGGATTCCATAAACCTATAATATTATGGAATATACATACCCTTTTCCATAGAATATACTAACTAGATCCAAAAACCAAAGACATGAAATATGGTATTGCACATATAATATATTATCAAGGAAAAAACAAGCTACATGAAATTTGGACATTTGAACAAAAATTTACAAGTTAAATGAGTACATCAATAAAAAATAACATACTAACCTTGCAATTTCAAAATCCGAGCTATGTAGATCAAGAATTGGATTTGTTCAACCAGTGGGTGATGGGAAAAATAAACAGCTCAAACAAAATCCAAGAATAGTGTTACAACTATAGCAATTGTGTTGCAAAGTCTCTTAAAGTCACGTATATATAGATCGAATATTCAATTAGCCATTAACACTGACCAATGAGATAGGCAAAATTTTCGTCGCTATTGCGACGAAACTCCTGACTAGGTTCAAATAAGATTTTTGTGGATATTGAGATGAACTTTCGTGGAAATATCGACGAAAATCCCGTCCTGTTTAAAAAAAATTATGAAACTAGTGGAAGTGTGGAAAAATTTCATGGAATAATCCACCCATATGTAGTAGTGTTTGCTCCTTTGATAAACTACTAGACAATTTGACATACTTGGGATTTTCCTCTGTACCTAAGTTGCATTCTTCCACATCAACTTCTTCATTTTAACCTTTAACCTTAAAAAAAATCATTTCTGTCAAATTATCTCTCCAAAGGGACCAATCCTTTGGGAATATGGCTGTGGTATGCAATTTTGTTGAGGAAAATATCAGCGTGAGGGATTTTGTATCATCATGATCTTGATCAATGTGAAGAGTAGAAAACTCTTCCACTGTTTCCAAAAATCTCTTAATCTCAATATCATCCTCAAAGACCTTCCAATGTTTTACATTTTCAAGTATAGAGGGTTTATACTTTACTTCCACATCATATTTGAGCTTGGGGGGCAAAGGGATTTTAAAGTTACTTGTAGAAACAACCAAATAATATTCCATAGCATTTTCTTCTCTTGGAACAAAAGAGATGTTAAAAGCTAAGAAACAATTATCAATAAGATCCAAAACTTCATTTATGTAAGTCCTTAACCTGGGGTATTTTTCTTGATACTAATTTTTGACTTGATGCACAATTAGTTCAACATCCCCAAACACTGCTAAATCCTCAATATTCATATCTTTAGCAACCCTCAAACCCAAGACATGAGCCTCATATGCTACATTATTTGTGGTTTCAAATTCTAGTTTATAAGACAATGATATGATTTCTTGAGTTGGGGAAATAAAAACCACTACATCACCAACACTTTCTTTAGAAGAGGCCCCATCAAAAAACATCTTCCAAACTAGGGTATTTTGAGGAGGTGTCTCATAAGTTTTAATAGGTTGTTTAGTGATTTCAATAGGTGATTGAGAAGCATCAGTAAGTTGTAAGATACCGGATCCTAGATTAGTGTCAACTGCAAAAATGGGGTGGTTTATAGGATTATCTTCATCATTGATGATGTAAGATCATTGTGCTTCCCTATAAATCCTTTTGTATTCTCCTCCAAATACATGAATAATGGCATATGAAAGTTCCATCTGCAAATTCCCCCCTAGTCTCTTGATCCAAGATCTTGAAAATAACATCCCAAACTTAGGGGGGACATCAACCACCACAATATCCATGTCCACACTCTTCATAGGAAATTGAAACAAGGTAACAACCAGGTCTTTGATCACTCCAAGACATTTCACTTTTCTAGAGTCAAATGAGTATAGGTCATGATAGGTTTTAGTAATTTCCAGACTAATCTCATCCATGACAATTTTAGGCATAAGGTTATGAGATGCACCGGAGTCCATCAAAAAGTTGTGCAAAACTTTATCATGAATATTCAATGATGTGTAAAATGGAGGAGAATATTCATCCCTATCTTCTACCAAAGGTCCCAATATGACTGCTGGTTTTTCATCTTGTAGGTTCACCGAGTTTGTGGAATTGGAGGAATATTTGAGTTGCAGCATCTTGGAAAGATACCTTTTGAACTCTTGATTTTTAAATAGTTCTAAAAATGGTACTGGAATTTTTATCTTTTGAATTTCATTCTCAAAGCTAAAAAAAGAGGGATATTTCAAAATCTCCTTAATTTCTGGAACAAGGGCCTTAAACATTGTTTGAGGGTTTTGTTCCTCTTTTTCTTTGGTGCTAGAAACCACATCCTTAGTATAAGTTTATGTTTTGTTGGGCTGATCTGATGCAGTAGGCTTCCCCTCCTTATTTTTTGGTTTTCATTAGCTTTCCCCCCTTTACTCAATTCATTCAACTGATTGTCCATAAGAGACTCCTCATATGCAGAATAAGTTATATGAGGTGATGGGGAGGTATCACCAACACAATAAATTTCTGGATCATTTTCTTCATCCTCTCCTACTTCATCATCAACCATTTTATTTTGAAGAGGGGTCTGGACTTTTAGGTCATTCTTGTTTCTTTGATCTCCTTGAAGGATCCGAGGGGCATTATTTTGTGTCCTGAAATTTCCTGTGTTACCAATATCTTGTGTATTTATATAATTATGTTTTCCCTCAAGATTCATTTTTTCCATTTCAACAAAAAGTGATTTAACCATGTCTGTTAGTTCATCTACTTGAGGGTTAACACCAGAAGAATCAGAGGTTGATGCTCCAACTCTATTATTGCTTCTATTTCTATCAGATTTTCCCCTAATCTTATCACCTGCCAATATGTTTGATTCTGCCTCCAAGGATGCATCTTGCATATGAGCTAGTGAGGTAGATCTCCTTTCTCTCAACAAGAGGAAAAATTGAGGGTCAAAATAACTAGCATAGATTATCTTGGCATAAGTTTCAATAGGCTTAATTTCTGTGGGGATTTTGTTATACATTTTATTAAATCTCTTTGAAAAATATGAAATAGATTCCCCTTCTTTTCTTTTGAGTGACCCTGTTAGAACAAAATTGAAATTTCTAAACTTTTTGTCACTCGCCAAAGTTTTTTGTCGGTTGCGCTAGATTTTAATCATTGTGTCGTCTGGTGTAAGCGTTTCCTCTATGGTAAAACCTCTAAAACTTTCACCTTTTTCGCCAAGCTTCTCCACTGTCAAAATTTCAAATCCTTGTGTCGCCATTTGTCAAAATCTCAAATCCTTGCATCAAAATTTTTCCAAAGTTCTCCTATCTATCTTAGTTCGCAATTTGAAATGGATCTAAAAATTCCATGTTGTTAAACCAAACTACAATTCTTTTTTAAATTGTGTTATTTAAAAAAACAATTATATAATTTTGAAATAATATTTATTTATTATTTTTAAAGGTTTGGTTAAAAGAGAAAAGGGTTTTACTTATACAAACCCTAGTTCGTATGTATCTCTTCAAGTTATAATATAGCCAATTCATATTCACCAAGAATTTTTATGCGAAAATACATATTGGGCCAATTACCTCACGAGCCCCCGAGCCAAGAACCTGCAATACAAGCACAAGTCAGCCAAGACCAACACATCAAGTCACATGGAGGAGGAGTTCACGAGGGGCCCAAAAGGGGTACAGGATGTATCAAAACAGTTATGGAATAAGGTTATATCTAAACGCCATGTTCCTTGTTTACGCCGACGATATGGGATAATTTTCATGGGTTTAAAATATAGTGTTAATGCAACATCTGTCCAAGCATCGCTCTAGCACTGAATGCAACCATTCCACAGGCTAGCGCTAATGATCAAGAACAATGGCCACAAGGAAAGAGGAGAAAATTAATATCGACAGCGCGAGGGTGTCTGCTTCATGCTATGGGATGCACAGATGTCAAGCTCTCTTTGATTTTATTTTCCATACGTTGAGATCAAGTTTTGAATATTTAGAAAATCGCCAAAGATATGCCAACTGCCCATTCGAAGATTTTGTGTTCCCAACTGACGCAAAAATACAGAGGGACGACGATGGCCGGTTGAAGATAAGTTGGTGCCAAATAGAATAGTAGGAGGAGGTCTATCTTGGCTGGTTTGGGAAGCAAGTTTCAGAAATGCAACTAGTGGGGATCATCCTTCAGGAGCACTTGTGATTGGGATTCGCCAAATTGGTCTGTCTGGTTGGTAGCAGAATGAATATATAGCTGTTGAAAATGAGCTACAGTGTTAGTAGGGGATAGCTTGTATGTTTCTAACGTGGAAAACTCATGAGCAATGATTTTAAAAGTTGGCGAAGCCATTCCTTTTTCTGTGGATCAGAAGCCAAATAGAAGTGATGAACGCCAACTCATAAATATTGTTGACAATTTGCATCTGAAAGATGCAAGGGATTTTCAAAGAGAGATAGAGTTATTGGAGGAAGAGATGAGAAATCAGAACAAGCTAAGTGTATATCAAAATGTTTCAATTATTAATAGCTTGGTTGGATTCATGCACAATTGCAAATGTGTCCTATTTGGGGTCACATATATGGAATTTAATGCACAATTGCAACCATCAAGTGAAGACCGAGTGTCTAGAACAGAGTTAGAGGATGTCCCTGTTATTCCAGATGATTTCATATGCCCTATCTCACCTGATTTGATGAGAGAAACAATCATTGTTTCTACTAGGAAAACATATGATCTATCATCCATTATCAGTTCGTTTGAGGAAGGACACTCAAGAATGGCTAGGAGATTTTTCACATGAATATTATTCCAAACCACACTCTTCTCATCCTTATTATCCCATTTTGTTTTAGGCATAGACTCAATCAATCTACATTTCTAGGTTGTTATTTGACAAGGTAATAATGATGACAAATCATAGTGGCAGAATTCAAGGAAACTCAACCATTTCCACATTTAAAGGCTATCGATCCCAAATCCTAAGGGAATAGTTGAGGGTAATCCCAGTTTTCAAGGAAATAAATCAGCAGTCAAAGTTCTGTTGGCGACCGACTTCTAGAAGGAGATTCCGAGAAGATAGTGTTGTTATTTTGGTTATTTAAAAAAATACTCTGTAATCAGAAAGGGGGGAACAACTCGAGAGAATGTTTTGGGCTAGGTTTGTAATGCCAATTTCTTTCAGCGAAATACAGGACAAAAGCAAAGAGATTCTAAGCCTTGTTGAGTTAAATCTTCTTTTTCCCTATGTTATGTTTCTCATGTTGTCATTAATCTTCTTTCTTCCGCTCATTCATTTATTTATCTTGTAGAGGTTACAATTCAGTGAAACTTCTGCTCTGGTGAATTTAAGAGCATTCCCTTAAGTGCAATTTTTCCTTTGTTTTGCTATGAGCAAAACAAGACCTGCATCTTAATTTTTTTTTCTTATTTTCCCATAGTTTTTCCTCTATTTTTCTATGAGTAAAACAAGACCTATGTTCAGATATTTTATTCAGTGTTATTCTTGTAATTGGGAAGGGAGTTATATTTATCATCCATGGATACCTAACTACCTTCTTAGTTTTTGTTTACCTACATTTTCTATCCATCCTCATGATTTTAAATGGATTTAGTAGACAAGGTCATGCCTCTTTATTTATGATTTGCAATGGTTGAAAGGATCGTCCATACCTAGATCCAAAAGCCTCCAATAACTGGTCAATCAATAATTATTATCTTCTTCAAAATGTGCTAAGGCTTGGCTCTATTACAACTTAGAGTCAACTCTTGCGACAACATTTTTTGGCGCCGTAGTCGGGGACAGTTTTGAAGGTCTATATCTTCCGTGGGGTATGACAAAGCTCAGATCTATTTCTTGATGGTGAAAAAGGGATAGGAACTCAATTGGCTGTGATCATTCACCTAAAGAATCCTTGGTTTCAAGACTCCACATGATCCACTAGCGACTCCACTAGTTTCAAGATGTCAAGTTCTTTCGCTGCTCCGATTGCGGTGAGGTTTTCTCCTTTGGATTTTACAAATGTTTTTGGTTTTTCGAATGTTGTCCCTGATATTAAAGAATGGGGAGATTATCTTCCAAATTTTAATGAAAGGAAAGACGACAATCCTGCTGAACACTTGTTTGATTTTCATAAGCCTATGGATAAATTGGATATTTATCATGAAGATGTTTTGATGAAATTATTCATGTTTAGTCTGGGAGGAGATTCTCGTGTTTGGTACAAGTCTCTTCCTCCTTCCAAAATTCCATCATTAAAATAATTTCATGTTTCTTTTAATAAATATTGCAAAAGAGTATATCCATCAGAGCTCATTTTAGAAACTTGCTGCAATATAACATTATCACAACAAGTTGATGAAGATGATCATCATGGGAGAGGATTTGTTGATGAATAATTAGAGCATAATAACACTTGTGATCATTTTCAAGAAGAAGATCAATCCAAGCTCCATAAAGACAAAAAGGAAATGTCAGAAGGCTTTCAAATAGATCAATATCAGGTTTGTTGCAGAAATAAAGATAAAAATGCATTTTCTTATGAAGAGCTAGATTCAAATTCATTCATATATAATTCTACCTTTAGTTATTCTTTCCAATAAAATGACTTTTAGGATGATTTTGGTAACATTGATAATGATGAAGATAGTTTGATTGAACAACACAATGATGAAATTATTGATCTAAATCTTTGTGAAGATCAACAACTTATTGAAGACCATATACAATCACCATTTGTTGGATTAGAACATGGTCATCTTGTTGTTGTGATTTTTTTTGAAAGAAGATCCTTATTAGCCTTATAATCAATTAGATGCCCTGAAATATGATGAACTGCATGTTACCCAAAATCCATTTTAGGAATATCTTCAAGATCATTGTGATGATGGGAATAATTCAAATGTAATTCAAATTGTCTCAGATATAATTACTGTTGTAAATCCTTATGAGGATCAGGTTGTCAATATTCAACCATTATTGCCAAAGCGTCACGAAACAAAGATTTATGAGATTCAAGGTTCATAATTTTGTTATGAGCATCCTGTTTATGATGAGTATCCAGAGGATCAAGAAGAACATATTTGTTTCTCAGCATGCATGAAAACATACAATAGTTCTCCTTTGTTTGATAACTATGATGAATGGGATCTTGAAGTTAATGAGCAAAAAATCATATCAATTTCTTCAGAAGGTGTTGTTCAGCTAGAAACCAATCAACAACATCATGGAAATAATCAACTTGTGTATGACAATGATGAATAATATTCTTGGACAAACGATGAAGAAGATAAGAAGGGGTTACTAGAGAAGTTGATCTCTCCTTCTTGTTTACCAATTGTTGAGAAACAGACTAGTGAGCCCCAATATCACATTCTTGAGCCAGAAAAAGAAAAGACCATCAATGGAGAAAAGGAGCAGTTTCATTTTGATCTGTAGGAGGAGGTATGGGATGACTGCAAAACATTATATCTTTTCCTTTCTATGATCCAGTGGCAGTTTATATGGAGTCATAATGGGGCATTAAATTTTTTATCTTCGATTTCTTGAGGGTAGAATTTCAAAGCTGTAAGTAGCTGTTTCCAAGAAATGTTTCACAATTTACAATTGCTCCTATCATTTTGGTGCTCAAGGATGGAATCGTAATTAGATTTGTTAGTCAGATATTTTCTTGGCTTCTTTGGAAATCATCATATACTTGAGCAGATCAGTGAAAATCGTTAGAGTAGGTATTGTATATAAATAAGCTCAACTTCGAGCATTAGAATACATCTGTTGTTTTCAGTATGTTTTCAGTTCAATAGTTCGCTTCTCAGTTTGACATCTAGTATGGTTCCATTTTAAGGCATTATGACTCCATATCCCAATGGAGGCACTTGTGCAAAAACTCTTCAGTTGCAGAGAATAAGCAGTTTTGATTTCAGAACAGGTACAGGTAAAATGACAGGGTTCAGAGTTTGACAAGGTTGATTTCAAGTCGCCTAATGGATGAAGGCATGTGGTCTACTTTTCTTGGCACTTTGCAGGAAAAAACAATCCCTAGATGGAGCCTATGTTAGAACAAATATTGAAATTTCTAAACTTTGTGTCCCTCACCAAAAGTTTTTGTCAGTTGCGCTAGATTTTAATCCTTGCGTCATCTGGTGTAAGATTTTCCATTGTGGTAAAACCTCTAATCGCCATTTTCGCCAAGCTTCTCTACCATCAAAATCTCAAATCCTTGCATGGCCATTTGTAAAAATCTCAAATCCTTGCATCAAAAGTTTTTCAAGTTCTCCTATCTATCTTAGTTCACAATTTGAAATGGATCTAAAAATGCCATGTTGTTAAACCAAACTACAATTATTTTTTAAATTGTATTGTTTTTAAATTATTTTTTATAATTTTGAAATAACATTTATTTATTATTTTTAAAGGTTTGGTTAAAAAATAAAATGGTTTTAATTATCCAAACCCTAGGTCATATGTAGCTCTGCAAGTTATCATATAGCCAACTCATATTCACCAAGTATTTTTATGCAAAACACAATATTTCCCCAATTACCTCATGGGACCAATCTATAGTTAAAGCACTGAGCCAAGCACTTGCAATACAACACAAGTCAGCCAAGACCGAGCACCCAAGAATCACACATCAAATCACATGGAGGAGGAGATCACAAGAGGGGCCCAAAAGAGGTGCACTATGCGTCGATACAAGTATGGAATAAGGTTATACATAAACACCAGATTCCTTGTTTACGCCGAAGATATGGGATGATTGTTGTGCTACTTATATGTGTAATATAATGCACTCATTAATTATCAATCTGAGAGTCATAATCAACAGAGTTACAAGACACCAGTAAGGAAGGTAATTCTAATGTCATGAGTATAGAACTATTCTAGATTATGCACGCTGGAAACAAAACAAACTAGCAAATCAAAACACACTTTGGTTGTCTTTCACAGAGAGGCTATCTACTCCATTATGTCACATGCAAGTATGAGATGGAGTTCTTTGATAGATCAACTCTGCTATCTGACCTAGGAAACTAACTATGAAATCACACTTCTGAAAGGGAAATCACACATCAATCATCAAGACATAGCATGGGTAGTTCAATAGTCAATATACTGAGTGTGTTGTGGTTCACAATGTGTTATTGTAAACTTCACTAGTTCTCCATCAATTATGTCTGATTACTGCTGCCAACATTCATGTCCATGAAACAAAATCAAATTCATAAAAATAGAAACATAACATATGCAAAACAGAGTAAGTAAATATCTCCAAACAATCGTATAATCAAAATCCTAGTCTAAACTATACTGCTATCATCTGAAAGAATTAAGATTTAGCTAATCTAACATCTATACTATTGAAATCAACTACTAACACTAATCTATAAGGATTCTGAACTTTGTTGGGTGGTGGGCCCTTTCCACTTCAATAGGTCAACGACTAGAGTATACAGTAATCTCTCTTTCAATCCACGCATTCCTCTTACTCAAATTTCAAAACATAGAATTAAACTATGATAACAACTCAACTCACATTCATTCATAAATGATCAAGACCTGGAAATAAATGACATCCTTCTATTAAAATTCAACTCAAACTATGTTCTATAATATGTAACGTTGATTCACATGCTGGATTATACTAACTCTCTACTACCTCCACCATCTTTTCCATGACTATTTAAACAACCGTAGTTGTGAAACACAAGGAGGTGAAATCTTTATCAAATCAGTCAATTGTCAAATTTATATATTCGGTTACATATTTTAAGCTTCATCCTCATGACATGAAGTGTATGAGGATGAAGCAATAAACAAACAAGCTTATCATAACCTTGCTAGAGCTTTAATGATTCAACAAACATCCAACAATTATCTTTGGTACGATCCGGGGCTAAACTTGGTATATTCTGCTTCCTATATTGGTACCGGATCGTGATAGGTGAGATTCGGTAAATGGTACCGTATCCGAATAGTATGCAAGTGGTTGGTACCAAACTAGAAAAGTCTGTGGCCGTTAGTACTGGATCGCGACAGTGGATGGTTTGGTACCAGATCTGAAAGGAAGGTGCGCTTGGTACCAGATTCAGACAGTGGCAATTTGGCACATAAGTACTGGATGGCTGAGATGGTACAGAAAGGCTAGACTCATCTAGAGGTCAAAGGTTACACGTGGCAAATTAAAACATTAGTACATGAAACATTTAGTTTCCTATCTCAATAAACCACAAACATGCATGAATTAATTATACTTTACCTTATGACCTCATCAATGGCTAATTGTAGTGTTCTTTGTCATTTATCCAAGTTTAGGTAAGCCAAAAAGGTATAGATGAGGAGTATAATAGGGTAGTGGGGATGTCAATTTAGAGGCTCAAAATTCCCCCATGCCAAAACCATTGCATGTCCTCATGCAACTGAAACAAACACAAAAGTTTTCAAAATTTGAGACTCCATTCTTTACTTCTGTGGATCAATGATGTTCATGGCTGAGGCTTCTGCTTTCAGCTCCCTTTTTATGACCCTAATGTATTGTAAGAGTATTAGTACCTTCTTGATATTATTAAAAGTCTCTTCATGGTCATCTTGAAGTTGTTGGCTGGTTGCCTTCAGTTGCTCATTTTCCTTTTTGATATACCTATCCAATAGTTGGTATTCCTTCACTTCTTGTTTGAGTTCCTGGTTTTGTTTTTGTAGCTCCCCAATCTTTTTCTTCATCTTTAATTTTGTTAAGGTCCTTGTTGACTCCATTGTTTCTGGCTGGATGTATTCTCTTTGCTCCACTTCCTCCCTCATCCCACATAAAGTAATAGTGACTTGTTCCTAGGTCAAACTAGGGATGTCATCCTGGACTAATAGGTCTTCATAAGGTGAGGTAAGATCTATTGGATCTTCATGTGTATGAGGACTGACAACTTATTTTCCTTTCTTTTCCATGCTCCTTGTGGTTGTTTTACAAGGGGGTACTGGATCAGGGGTGCTCACAGGATTCCTTTTCTTCTTTTTTATTTGTGGAATGGTTACAGAGGATTGTTCTATAGACTGTTCACTTTTATTTTACGATCTATTCTTCTCTTTCCTCACAGTTTTTGTCTTATGACCCTTCTCCTCAAGTGATATTGTTGAAGTCTCCTCTACTAATTTGGTTTTACCTTTTGATTCTTGAATTTTAAAAATCTTATTGACTGTGGAAGAGGGCCCTGCTTGTTTACTAGATTTATCTTTTTGGCTCATTGTTCTAGATGATGATGGAGTTACCTTATCTTTCTTGCCCTTTTTCTTTTGAGGTTCTTTATCTTTCTCTGGAGCAAGATGGGCTTCCTATATAGGTTTGTTTTCTGTGGGAAGGTGTTGAGTGATGAGTATTTTCCAACTAATCCTTTGCTTCCTCATTTCATGTAAAACTAACATCTTAATAATACCTTGATGGTAAATGCTAGTCTTCTCAATTTTGGATAGAGATTTGACACCTCTTACCATCTTGTTCAGACTCATCCATAAAAAATATGGGAAATCAATCTCCTAAGATGATATACCTGCCCTCACAAGTGAGGAATCGTTGAAGACTAGCAAGCATTGGATGATATTCTTCCTTGATATAGTTCCTAGGAATCCCCTTTTTCCAATCAGGGTGTTGATGGTCTTCTTTCAAAAATCGTTGGCACATTTCCTTGTTGATTCCTACTCCTTTTAAATACTTGGCTCCTCTTTTAGGTAATCCCGTGGCTTCCCTTAGGGTTTCTTCATTGATTGTTAGCTGCAGATTGCCTATGTGCACAATCTCTCCATCGTAACCCTGAATAAACGTGTGAGATACCTTCCCATGACAGCCTGTGAATTTCTCCAAAAATGGCATCCATCCTGCTCTAGCATACTTCTCTCTACACAGTTGGAACTCCTCGGTCTCTCTATAAATATGGAAGACCGGCTCATGTCTACTTACAACCATCTTTATAAATTGTGAGAGAAAAACAAATCGGGCTGTAGCGCAAGGATTTAGTCAGGTGATGAGAGTAAGGGTTTGGTATCAGAGATCGCAGGGAGGAGTAAGCTCGGAACTGGAGAAAAGTTGGTAACGTCAAAACAACTATGGTGATGGCATCGCTAATTCAGATGGTGAGTCTAAGTAAAGATGTCGTAAAGGAAAATTAAGACAAGATGAGGCTCATATGGATGGCTTCGCCACCCAGATAAGCTATTTCATTTCTGCCCATTAGCGTAATGATGGGGACGGAACGTTGGGTGTCGAAGCATAATTTTTGTTTGGGATAGGTGATTGGACCTCTGAGCGGTGAATTTGATGTTGAATCATGGCTCATGACACAAGATAAGTTTGTGATTTGCTTAAGGATGAAGCACGTTCGTGGCTCATCATTACTATACATGATTCATATTCACACTTTTGATGTGATTTTTCCCTCAATCATTTTCAAGCGCTTATGTGATGAGAGGATTGATTAAGGTTATGCATATGGGTATGATGGCGTGAAAGTTAGGTGCATGGTTTTAACACTAAGGTCATAAGATCTAGTATACATTTTCATACCTATTGTAGTTTTATAAGCAAAGGAAAATAAATAATATCATGCTACCTTTGCTTTTACCATTGTATGATCAATACCCATAGCATATGCGACTCCCTTTGTATTTGAAGCTTGTAGATTGTCAGATTTCATCTTTTTAGGCTGGAGTTTTCTAGAAGCTTGGTACTGGAATTTCCTGTACTTCATGAAACTTCTTTATTCTGTGCTTATCTTCTTTTGTGTTTGGTTTTGTAGGGTTTTAGGGTGAACATGATGGTTTCTGAAGATGAGATGTGAGTCTAAAAAAGAGTTCTGAAGGATCTCTTTGACCCTCCCCCATGCCAAGGATGTTGCATATCCTTATGCAAGAAGATGCAACACTCTGTATCATAATGGAGAAAATATGATAAGAGAAAGGAAATCAAATCAAATTCCAAAAGTACATTTATCACCTAGCATATGATCACATGCCTAAAAAATTGAAATTGCCTTTCTTTTGATGACTTATTAACAAGGGTAGCATTCAGCAGTGAAAACAGGGAGGCTTTTATATTTTTTCCAGAAGAACAGATCCAACCTAACTTGCTTCAGAGATTTACTATCATTAGATGTTATGGATAAATTTCACAGTATAAGTAGATTAGACTCCCTAGTTAGGGCTCCACTCTTAATAAGTTTCCTTCTTAGGTAATGTAGGCTTTAGATGTCAGACCGGTAAAGTTGACTTAGGGTAATTATCAAATGGACATTTTCTTGTAATAATTATCTTGTCTGTTAATCTAGAGTTTGTATCTCATAAATTTCAACAATGACCTTTTCTTGTAGAGTTCATTTTTTTAGATGACAAAAGTGAATTTTTCAATCAGACAAGTATAGATGAAACATTTCTCAACCAGAACCCACTGCCAGTAAACATGTTCAGTACTCTGATGGGGTAGTTGTGATAATTAGTGAGAGACATCCCTTCCCCAGGCAGAATGCCCCATTTCCAACAGGCTTGTTCAGTATCCTGATGGGTTTTCCTAGTCATACCATAGACCGATACCCGTTTCCATCAGACCTGTTCAGTATCTCAACGGGTTAGTCTCTTAAAACCTTTTTCTATCAGAGGCTTCTTGTCCATAGTCACCTATTTCGATTTTTATTAAAGAGTGTTTTTGCATGGTGACAGGGGAGGCTCGTTTGAAAACCTTTTTACATGTTGGGATGGTATTGGGTTGGAGGGTGTATTCTCTTATTTGGATTTCTTTAAAGATTTGTCTGAAGGAAAAATAAACTTATGTATTTCACATTAGATCCAGATGTATAATTTTGTCTGAGTTTGTCCATAAGAGAATGACCTAAAGTTACCTTAGGGTACTAATACATCCTCTTCCATAAAAATTTTCCTAGTGTGCCCATGACAGAGAGTGTTCATATACTCATATGTTACTCTTTAGAAAAGATAATCCAATGAATACTATTGAAGTCTAGTTAGCGTGAGATAGTTGCTTGTAGGCTAATATAGTTTTTATCCCTTTAATCATGCTGAAATACTAGATAAAGGCAACCTCTAGACTTTGAAGCAGATTAAGCATGGTTCTTTTAACAATCATAGGTAAATATTATGTCTTCTTTGTCAACCAAAAGAAATTAAAATACTTCCTTTTATCTAGCAACATAACCAAAAGAAAAAAAAAATCTTCCTTTTAGCTAGCAATAGAACCAAAAGAAATTAAAAATTCTTCCGTTTAGCTAGCAACAGAACCAAAAGAAATTAAAAATTCTTCCTTTTAGCTAGCAACAGAACCAAAAGAAATTAAAGATACTTCCCTCTAGTCAACAACAAAACCAAAATAAATTATTGCTTCATAAGGGCTTCCATTTGATGCCGCATTCGACTTCTTGGTTCCAGCTTAAGTGGTTGTTGCATGGCTTCATACTTCATATTAATTGACATAAGATTTTGAAATATGCATAGCATTCCTTTTCAATTAGGTGATGTGTCCTGATAGTACCATATAAGGACAAACTTCTGGTATCGGACCAGCATAGGACTGCTGGTACCGGACCAGAACAAGATTTCTGGTACCGGAGCAGAGCATAGTATTGTTGATGCCTACAAACTAATTTTTAGCAAGTTCTTGAAGGATAAAATAAATTATAGAAATCTACTTACAAAGATAAAATGCGAAAGTAAAACAAAAGGAGGTAAGAATCCCTTGTTACCTTCAAAACACAATCCACACCTATGTACAAAAGTTTTAAAAATAAACCAATCAATCAATGTGGATCAGTAGGAAGGTCTCCTTTCTTACTGATCACCTGCATATCTAAATTTTGTATTATACGAGTCAACAATTCCCCTTTTGATAGGGGTTTGTTATAAATTCTCAACCGGTGACCATTCACAAGTAGTGGTCTCTGTTGTCCACCAATTGTCTTTATCCTGATTGAACCATTATCATAGATAGTGTCAATTTTGTAAGGTCCCATCCAACGAGTAGTTAACTTACCTTTGAAGTTCTTGAATTTGCTTTCATACAACAGGGCCCAATCTCCTTGTTGAAATTTTTTCTTTTTGAGATACTTGTCATGCCATTTTGTTCTCTACTCTTGAATGAGGATGGTTCTTTGAAGTGTTCCCTACCTGATTTCATCCAACTCATTAAGCTGCAAGAGTCATTACTTCTGGGCTTCATCCAAGTTCATGCCAACTTGTACTGTAGTCCTGAAGGTTTTGATCTGGAATTCTATGGGGAGAAGTACCTTCTTCCCATACACCAACTCAAAGGGTGTATGTCCTATTGTATTCCTCTAGGTGATTCTATAAGCCCACAAGGCTTCTAGTAATCTCTCAACCCAGTCCTTGTGGTGTAGCTGTACTGCTTTGGTAAGAATGGATCAATAACTTTGTTGGTAGATTCTACTTTTCCATTTGCCTGTGGATGGTAGGGTGTAGATTTCCTGTGTTTAATTTGGTATTGTTCTATAACAACTTTGACTAGATTAGAGGTAAATTGAGTTCCCTGATCAGTCACAATTTCTCGAGGTACACCAAATATAGTAAAGATGTCATTAAAAAGGAAATCTACCACTGATTGTTCACTTGCAGCTGGTAAATATTTTTATTCAACCCACTTAGTCACATATTCAGTACATACAAGTATGTACTTTTTCTTTTTAGATGTAGGGTAAATGGGCCCTACAAAATCTAATGCCCATTTCTCGAAAGGATCAATGACTACTTAGGCTTGAAGTGGCATTTGGTCTCGTGCAATAGGCTTACCCATTCGTTGGCATTCATCATAATTGGATACATAGGTTTTAGCATCTTTGAAAATATGAGGCCAATAATAACTAGATTGCAGAACTTTATAAGCGGTCCTCTTGTCTATGAAGTGTCCTCCACAGGGACCATCATGACAGGCTTGCAAAATATCATGAATTTCATCTTCCCTTACACATCTTCTGATTACCAAATCTGGTCCTGTTTTGTAGAGACAATCATCATGCCACATGTAGTTTGCACTTAGCTGAATTACTTTCTGTTTTTCTCTAGGAGACAATTTCTGAGGCATCTTCCCTATCACAAGATAGTTAGCTACATCTTCATACCAAGGAGTGAATGTAGAAATAGAAAACAAATTTTCATCAGGAAAGTTATCTTCTACTGTTGCGTTATATTCCATATGAATCATTCTAGATAAGAAATCAGCCACAAGATTATCCTTACCAGGTCTATCAATAATGTTGATATTGAACTCTTGTAATAATAACATCCATCTTGTAAATCTAGGATTTGTTACAGGTTTGTTCATTAAGAATTTGATGGTTGAATGATTAGTGTGTACAAAATCTTGATATCCTGTAATATAGTGTCTAAATTTATTGATAGCATGGACCACAACTAGCAATTATTTTTCTGTGACTGTATAATTAACTTCAGTTGGAGATAGATTTTTACTGACATAGTAAATAGCATAAGGCATTTGATTTTCCCTTTGTCCAAGAACCGCCCCAAGAGCTATGTCTGAGGCATCGATACAGATATGAAAAGGAAGGGACCAATTTGGTCCTCTTAATACAGGGGTAGTTGACAATTTCTGTTTTAGAATCTCAAAAGATATTTGGCATTCATCATCCCACTTAAATTTGGCTTCTTTAGATAATAACTTGAATAAAGGGGTA
>ML800084.1:0-29669 GCA_009831015.1 Picea engelmannii
CTTAAATCTCCTAAGTCAAAGTGAAATTAGAATCATAAAGTAAAGTACAAGGGTAATAGTCTTCCCCCTTTGTGCTTAGAGACTCATAAGCACATGGGGACCACTTCCCAAGCTACCCAAATCTCAACACTCCTAAGGGTTGCGTGACCTCCCGGTCAAGGATCTTCAATTCCAAGCCGAATTGGCTCTCTGAGACCATAATGGTCTCACTTACGAATTAACACAGACCCTTTTTGTCCTCTGATGCAAGTTCTATGGAACCCGCGACCTCTTTCTTCACGCTGTTGAACTCACAGGTTTCAGGTGTAAGCTCCTCTCTCGTTAGCCCCTTCCCGCATGTGACCTTGGGCTATGTCCTTGTGTAAATTCACGATTGCAGGTGCGCCCAAGAGTGGTTTGGAATCAACCCACTTTTCTCCCCACAATTTACCCCTAGCTGCCACGTACCCCTTTGCCGATACCGTGGTTCCAATTGCGGCCTGCCCTCAAAATTTTAACGTCCGAGCACTTTCTGGCCTCGCAATCAAGTGAGACTGTCGGTCTTACGATATTGACGGTGCTTCTGAACTGACGGTTCAGATCTGCCCCTTTCAAACCTGTGAATCAGATCTAACCTCTTTCAAATCAACGAACGAGATCGATTTCGCCTTTCGGGCTTCGGGAGTTCCAATTCTCAAACCTTGTTTTCTCTGCAATGCTTCCACCCAGAGCTCGTGATCTATTGACATGTGTCTCTCATAGATCTATGGATACGATTTATTTGGGTCTTCGGGCTTCGGGAGACACGCGTCAATAGATTGCGAGCTCCAGCTGGAAGCATTGCAGAGAAAACCAGGTTTGAGAATTGAAACTCCCAAAGCCCGAAAGGAGAAATCGATCTCGTCCGTTGATTTGAAAGAGGTCGGATCTGATTCAAAGGTTTGAAAGGGGAATATCTGAACCATCATTTCAGAAGCACCATCAATATCGTAAGATCGACGGTCACGCTTGATTGCGGGGCCAGAAAGTGCTCATACGTTAAAATTTCGAGGGCGAGATGCAATCGGAACCACGGTTTCGGCAAAGGGGTACATGGCAATTGGGGGTAAATTGTGGGGAGAAAAGTGGGTTGATCCCAAACCACTCTTGGGCGCACTTGAAATCATGCGTTTATGCAAGGACATAGCCCGAGGTCACATGCGAGAAGGGGATAACAAGAGAGGAGCTTACACCTGAAACTTGTGAGTTCAGCAGGGTGAAGAAAGAGGTTGCGGGTGCCATAGAACTTGCACCATAGGACAAAAATGGCTTGTGTTAATTCATAAGTGATACCATTAAGGTCTCAGAGAGCCAATTCATCTCGAAATTGAAGATCATTGATCGAGAGTTGCGCAGCCCTTAGGAGAGAAGGGAGTCTGCATCAAGTGGTATCATATCAGAATTGTTTCTTGCAGACAATAGGAAAAGGAGAGGAGACAAAGGAGCTTGAAGGTGTACTTTGTGTGTGAGAGATAGTCGGCACAATTCCACCAAGGAGATGAGTGGAGACTCCTTTATCCAATCATATTGTAGAAAGAGAAATGTGAGATCTTCGTGCAAGATTAGAGGCAATGCAGGCAGCACAGAGGAGGGCACCTGATGTTGGAGACATCAACGATGCAGAGATTGCAGAAATAGAGGTCGAAGAAGCTGCAGGGGAAAATTTTGTCAAAGAACACTTTCTGAGATCAGTTGTTAGATTGGGAGCTAGATCCAAGATAGAGTTCCCAATGTATGAAGGCAATTTGGATGCTGAAGAGCTAATGGATTGGATAAGATCCATAGACAAATATTTTGACTGTGAATATGTCGATGAGGAGAAAAGGGTGAGACATGTTGTCACCAGGCTAAAAGGACATGCAGCACTGTGGTGAGATGAACTGCAGGCTGAGAGGAGAAGCAAGGGAAAACATAAGATAAATAATTGGGACATAATGGTAGCGAAGTTGAAGGCTAAATTCATGCCCAAACATTATCAGATCAATCTGTTCAGGAAGCTACAAAACTTGAGACAGAAGGGTATGACGGTTAAAGAGTACACAGAGGAGTTCTACAAGTTGAACATCAGAACTGGACAAAGAGAGAAATATGAAGAAAAAGTTGCCATGTATATAAATGGCCTGAGGTGTGAAATCCAGGATGAGATCAGTATGATGTCAGTGAGGACAATTGAGGATTCTTATCAGTTTGCATGGAAGGCAGAGGAGAAGTTGGCCAGAAAACAAAGCCAATGAGACAGAGGTAGGAGCCCGGCCCTGAACAAAGGCAAGGGAGTTGCCCATGACAAGGCACATAAATCCAAAGACAAGACTGAAAAACCGCACAGTCGCTCAGAAAGAGGAGGAAGTTCTGGAGGAAGACAGGGTGATGGAAGAAGTTCTTCTAGAGGAAGAGGAAGAAGCAGAGGAGGAGAAGTAAGGTGTTATGCCTATGGAAAGAAAGGGCACATGTCTTGGGAATGTCCTGAGAAAAAGAAAGAAGGAGGAGGTGAAGCTCACATTTCAGAAGCACAGAGAAGGAATGTTGAAGCAGAAGGAGTAGAGGATGGAACATCCTTGATGTTGAGAAAGGTTCTCTTAAAACCAGAGGTAGAAGTTGCAAACCCAATGTAGAGGAACAGTCTATTCAGGACAGCTTGCAAGACTAAAGACAGAGTATGAAAGGTTATAATTGACAGTGGGAGCACTGATAACTGTTAGGAACCTAACCCCTTATGTAGGTAGAAAAATGTATTCTGATGTAATAAAGGTCAATATTAATAAGGCCTTGCAATAAGGTAGAATAAATCGAATGTAAGAAGACCTAATAAAAGCTTCTACTTCTAGAAGGATCTTCCTCTAGATGGTTCTCTTGATAGACATATTTAGTATAAATAGGAGTCGAGGGTATGAGAACCCTAGCTTGGATATTATTGTAATAGAGCTCTGCTCGACTGGAGGTTGTCCCCTCGAAGAGGCCCATGAACATTGCTCTCAGTAATCGAAGTTCTCTTTCTGGTGTTATTATTTTATCATTTCAGTATTATTGTGGTGTTATTATGGTTATATTGTTGTTCATCTGTCATTTCTAGCATTTTATTTATGTTCTGCATACTTTTTATATCTGGAATATTACAAGTGGTATCAGAGCACTTTCCTTGGAGAAAATTGTGGGTTAATTTTTTTTACAGGGTAGAGACGTTTTCTGGCGTCTTTAAGCCACAAATATTTGTCATTACGCGCATAAACCTGTGGTTGAGGGATTCATACACATAGGAAATACAAGTGGTTCTTAAGCACACATTTGTTGGCCACCCTTGTAACCCTTGTTGGTACCCCTTCGAGTGGTAGCACATCAAACAGCACCTGTGTACGAATCGGCCTAGATTTCTTGAATCTCTCTTTAGATAAACCGATCAGCCACCTGACTGCTATAGTTCCACCGAGAATAGAACTCGGGAAGATACTCTCTAGTACCTGGGTAGTCGGGTAGTATGGCTAAGGGAACAGTCTAGCCTCCTTAGTTAGTGCCCTGAGATATTGGGCCAAGTACTATTGTTGGACCCTGCACGTATATCAGAGAGCTATAGCACAGGGCAAACCCTTCTCTGTAGAACCCTTGAATACCTAACCCTTGGGGATGGAAACAAAAAAATTAAAACAAACAAGATCTATTGTCGCACAACTTTCTTCGGGTTGCCAAATCACTACACATTTCTTCCTAGTTAATCATTTGGGCATTTCATCACTACAGTATTCTTCAGACTAGATTTAGTCTGAAAATTTTTGCACCATTATTTGAGACCTATTCCATTATATTTATCTCTTTGCCCTTATCACATTCATATAGATCATTTTTCAGCAAAAATTTTGACCCCACCCACCCCGTTTAGGTTCCCTCATCATCATGGCCCATACCCGTAGCCAAGACTTGGAAGCTCGCTTCAATACCTTGCAATCTAATTTCACAGAGACCCAACAAGAAGTGAAACAACTTAGTGCCAATGTTGTCGCCATCAATACAACCATGCAGTCCTCCATCATTGCCTCAATCGAGGAACTCAAACAAGACATGACTACCCAGCTTGAATCTGTCATTTCAATGATCTGCACCAAGCTGCATATCCCTACAGATAAACCTTTATCTGACCCACCCCCACATACCAAAGCTGAAACTTCCTCTCATTCCCATAATTTTCAGCCCCATCACTTTCAGCGTGACCTGTGCCTTCTATGGGTGGATGTGACCAAATTTGATGGCTCGGATCTCACTTGTTGGGTAACCCAAATGGAACATTGTTTCTCTTTATGCGGCATTACAGATGACTTGGCCAAACTCCGGTATGGTGTTCTCCATCTAGATCAAGAACGTTGGAAATGGTGGCAATGGAGGAAAACTTATTGTCAAGGGTGCATTGCTTGGACACACTTTGTGGAAGAGATTTATGAATTCTTTGACACTGACACCAACCATTTAGGACGTTTGACAAAGTTGAAACAATCTGGAATAGTGGAAGACTTTATAGCTTCTTTCGAGTGCCTGGATTTTCGGACAGAGGGCATGTCTGATGCCTTTTTCTGAGAATGTTTTATTAGTGGCCTCAAGGATGAGATTCGTGCCCATGTCCTCATGGCTCGACCTAAGAGTTGGGTGGAGGCTACTAAAATATATAAAGAATCACAACAGGTTGTGTCTTCTCAAAACCAGAAACCCTCCTTTATTCCTCGCACTAAACCAGTAAATCCCACTACTCCCTCTGCTCCACTAAAGATCCAAAAATTGACCAAAGCTGAAATGGTTGAATGCCAACTCAAAGGCCTTTGTTATAATTGTGATGACAAATGTTTTATGGGCCACAAGTGTAAGGAACAAAATCTTTTTATGGTCATCTCGGAGGATGTTTTGGAAGAGGATGTTGAAACTCCCCTTGTGTCTGAGTCACCTAAAACCACGGACATAACCCCTCCCTCAGACCCTCCCGAAGTAGAACCGGTCATTTCCATGAATGCTCTCACTGTTTTCTCTGCTCCCCAAACCCTCAAGTTAATTGGTTACATCAATCATAGGAAGGTCATCATTCTGGTTGATAGTGGTAGAACCCATAATTTTATTCATCACCGCATTGCCCAAGAAACTCATTGATATATCCATGCAGTCAATAATTTACAAATCATGATTGTCAATGGCGGCTCCATGAAATGTGGAGGGCATTGTGAAAATGTGCATCTCCAAATTGGTGACTACCCCCTGAAATTTCATATGTTTTCTATCGACATGGGCGGTTGTGACATTGTGTTGGGTGAAGATAGGCTAAGGAATTTGGGTCCCATTCTCATGGATTTCAAGGAATTAACCATGCAATTCGGCCAGGAGGGCCAAAAATATAAGTTCCAAGGCATCACCTCCAGTTCATCAGAGATCATTAGTTCCCATCGCATGGAAAAGCTGCTTAAAAAAGGTCATTCTGGCGTTGTTTTCCAACTCCATGCCATATAGGCAACTGAGACACCCTCTGTAACACAAGACCTCCAATCCATCCTCTCTAAACATCAAGTGGTATTTTCCACTCCCCAAGGACTCCCGCCTTCTCGTGGTGTTCATGGTCATTCCATTCCCCTTATACCAGGAAGCCTCCCTCCCAATATTCGTCCCTATCGTCACCCCCTTTCCCAAAAAAACGAAATTGAAAAAATGGTTCAAAAACTGCTCAACGCAAGCGTTATCCGCCCTAGTACGAGCCCCTAATCTTCTTCTATGGTCATGGTCCTAAAGAAAGAAGGTTCTTGGTGCATGTTTCTTGACTTTCGCACCCTCAAAAAAATCACAATTAAAGACAAATTTCCCATTCCTGTCATTGATGACCTCTTGGATGAGTTGAGTGGCGCCCAATTCTTTACTAAACTTGATCTTCATTCTGTCTACCACCATATCCGTATGAAAGAGGCATGCATTCCTAAGACTGCCTTTAGAACTCATGAGGGGCACTATGAGTTTTTGGTCATGCCCTTTGTCTTGTGTAATGCCCCCTCCATCTTCCAAAGCCTCATGAATCATGTATTTCGCCCCTTTCTCCCTCATTTTGTCTTAGTTTTGTTTGATGATATCCTCATCTATAGAAAACCTGGACAGACCACCTTGCTCATGTGGACCGAGTTCTCTATCTACTCTCTCAGCACTAACTTTTCCTAAAACAATCTAAATGTTCTTTTGGCGCCTCATAAGTCGAGTACTTGGGCCATCTTGTTGGCAAGAACGACGTCAGGGTGGATCCTAAAAAGATTAAAGCTATGCAAGATTGGCCTCACCCAAAGACTCTCAAAAGCTTGCGAGGATTTCTGGGCCTAACAGGTTATTATAGCAAGTTTGTTAAGAATTATGGAAAGATTGTGGCACCTCTCACAACACTACTTAAAAAGAATTCTTTCACTTGGACCCCGACAGTTTCTTAGTATTTTCAAACCTTGAAGATGGCCATGTGCACCACTCCAGTCCTGGCCCTTTCGGATTTCACAAAGACCTTTCTCCTGGAATGTGATGCTTCAGGGAAATGTATTGGCGTTTTCCTTATGCAAGAGAGTCAACCTTTGGCCTTTACCAGCAAACAACTGTCTGAATGAAATTTGGGAAAATCAATCTATGAAAAGGAAATGTTGGCTATTCTGCATGTTGTTGATTTGTGGCACCCTTATCTATTAGGGAAACGCTTCCAAATTAAGACAAACCAAAAAAGCCTCAAGCATTTCCTGGAACAACGCATTTCCTCCCCAGAGCAACCAAAATGGGTGACTAATCTATTTGGATATAATTATGAGATAATTTACAGGAAAGGAAAAGACAATGTGGTGGTCGATGCACTTTCCCGAAAATATGAAGATGAAGGCTCCCTTTTTTCTCTCTCCTTCATTGTACTAGATTGGCTCCAAGTCCTTCGCCTGGAATGGCTACATGATCCCAAAAGTTCGCATCTGATACAACAATTGCAGTCCAATTCTCCAGTTTCCCCAGGGTACTCATGGCTCCATGATGAAATTCGATACAAAGGTCATTTGTATTTAAGTAAACAGTCAAAACTTAAATCCACAGTGCTTTCTGAGATTCATGCTACACCCACAGCTGGGCACTCTGGGTTTACCAAAACCTATGACAGGGCCAAACGTTTTTTTTTCTTGGATGGTATGAAACAAGACATTTGTAATTTTGTGGCCGAATGTGATGTTTGTCAACACAACAAGGGAGAAACATTCAAATCTTCGGGCACACTACAATCACTTCTGATTCCACCCGCTATTTGGAGGGATATCTCCATGGATTTTATTACATGCTTACCTAAATCGAGTAATAAATTAGTCATCATAGTGGTAGTTGATCGCCTTTCCAAGTATCCTCGTTTATGTGCTCTTCAACACCCATTTATAGCATCCACAGTGGCTCAACTTTTCATGGATCAGGTCTTCAAGCTTCATGGCATGTCACATTCTATTGTTTCTGATCGCGACCCAACTTTCACCAGCAATTTTTGGCAAGAACTATTCAAGATAAAAGGCACCCAATTGCATCTCAGCAAAGCTTATCATCCCCAGATCTGAAGTTGTCAACAAGTGTTTGGAAACATATCTAAGGTGTTTTGCTTCAGAAAATCAAAATCAGTGGGCTCAATGGTTACCCCTAGTTGAATGGTGGTACAACACTTCATACCATATAGCTACACACATGACTCCTTTTTAAGCAGTCTATGGAAAAAATCCACCTTCATTTCTCTCATATTTACCAGGTGTCTCAAAGGTCCAGGCGGTTGACCAAATTCTTACAGTTAGAGAGGCTATTCTCGGTACCCTCGAAGAGAATTTGTTCATGGCTCAGAATCACATGAAGCAAGAAGCGGATCAAGGTCGCTCTGAACGTCAATTTGTAGAAGGGGATCATGTGTTTCTTCGACTGCAACCTTACAAGAAAAATTCCCTCAAGGCCGACCATTGTCAGAATCTGGCACCCAAATTTTATGGTCCTTATAAACTTCTCAAGTGTGTGGGATGAGTGTCCTATCAGTTAGCTTTGCCTAGTCATTCTAAGCTACATCCTGTTTTTCATGTTTCATGCTTGAAGAAGGTGATTGGAACTAAGTGCCAAACTCAAACCAACCTTCCCGAGTTGGATGAAGAAGGCTCCATTTGGCTAAAGCCACAAGTAGTTTTGGACCAGCGTGAGCGTTGCCTATGTCAGCGAACCATCAAGGAAGTGTTAGTCCAGTGGAAAGAAACAACTCCAGTAGATGCCACTTGGGAACCAGCTACCATTCTACAACAATTTCCACATCTCAAGCCTTGAGAACAAGGTTGTTTTTAAGGGGGAGGACATGTTAGGGACCTAACCCCTTACATAGGTAGAACAATGTATTCCGATGTTATAAAGGTCAATATTAATAAGGCCTTCCAATAAGGTAGAATAAATCGAATGTAAGAAGACCTAATAGAAGCTTCTGCTTCTAGAAGGATCTTCCTCTAGATGGTTCTCTTGATAAACATATTTAGTATAAATAGGATTCAAGGTTATGAGAACCCTAGCTTGGATATTATTGTAATAGAGCTCTATTCGACTGGAGGTTTCCCCCTTGAAGAGGCCCATGAACATTGATCTCAGTAATCGAAGTGCTCTTTCTGGTGTTATTTTGTTATAATTTTAGTATTATTGTGGTGTTATTATGGTTATATTGTTGTTCATTTTCCATTTCTAGCATTTTATTTTTGTTCTTCATACATTTTATATCTGGAATATTACAATAATTTAGTATTCACAGAGATGATGGAGAAATTGGAGCTGGAGACAACTGCACATCCAAATCCATACAAAGTCTCATGGTTGCAAAAAGGACACCAGGTAATGGTTACTAAACAATGCCTTGTTGAATTTAAGATAGGAGCATATAGAGATGAAATTCTATGTGATGTAATTCCCATGGATCTATGTAATATTTTGTTGGGAAGACCATGGAAGTTTGACAGGAATGTCATTCATGATGGGAGGAAGAATACATACACCTTGGAGAAGAATGGTAGGAACTTCTGAAAGAAGTCAAGAAAGAATAGGAGATGCAGTTTGTTGTGGTGAGGAAACCCAGAGTTATCCTTACAAGTACTTCGATGGATGATTTACCTAAAGAAGTTCAAGAATTGTTGGATTTTGCTAACATAGTGGTGGATGAGCTTCCTAACTCATTGCCACCCATCATAAGTATCAACCATCATATTGATTTAATACAAGGAGAAATTCTGCCAAACAAAGTAGCATACAGACTGACACCTCGAGAGAATGAGGAGGTAAAGAACCAGTCCAGGAATTGTTAGACAAGGGTTTAGTCAAAGAGAGCTTGAGTCCATGCGCAGTGCCAACTGTGTTGAGTCCAAAGAAGGATGGAGGATGGAGAATGTGTATAGACTCAAGAGCCATTAACGATATCATCATCAAGTATAGATTCCCTTTGCCAAGAATGGATGATTTAATGGATTGTTTAAGTGGAGGAAAAAAATTTTCTAAGATATATTTGAAAAGTGGATATCACCAGATAAGAATGAGAGAAGGTGATGAGTGGAAGACAACCTTTAAGACAAATGAAGGTTTGTATGAGTGGCTTGTTATGCCATTTGGCTTAACAAATGCCCTGAGTACTTTTATGAGGTTGATGAATAAAATACTGAAAGACTTCATTGGAAAGTTCGTGGTTGTATATATGGATGATATATTGGTCTTTAGTAGGACTAAAGAGGAGCATTTGAGACACCTGACACTAGTGATGAGGAGACTACAGCAGGAGAAGATGTTGATAAACCTAAAGAAGTCCTCTTTTATGAAGACAGAGCTCATTTACTTGGGTTTTGTGATCTCTTCAAATGAACTAAAGATGGATCCAGAGAAGGTGAAAGCAATCAAAGAATGGCCATCACCAAGGAGTATGTTTGAGGTAAGAAGCTTCCATGGATTAGCAAGTTTCTATAGGAAGTTCATTAGAGATTTCAGTGGGATTTTTGCACCAATGATGGATAGAGTGAAGAAGAGGAATAATTATTTTAAATGGACAGAGGAGGCCGAGAGGAGCTTCAATATACTGAAGGAGAAAATAACAAAACGACCAATTATGGTCTTACCAAATTTTGGAAAGACATTTCAAGTGAGATGTGATGCAAGTGGAGTTGCAATTGGAGCAGTTTTGAGCCAAGATAATAGGCATGTTTCCTATTTCAGTGAGAATCTAAATGAGACTAAGAGAAAATACTCCACATGTGATAAGGATTTTTATGCCATAATTCAATCCCTGAAGAAATGGAGGCACTACCTTGTTCCACGGGAACTTGTCTTGTATAGAGACAACCAATCTTTACAATTCATAACTAGTGTTCTATCTTTTACACTTTAATTGTCCACTTGATGCAGACCCCCTTCTCTCCTAAGGGTTGTGTGACCTCCCGTTCAAGGATCTTCAATTCCGAGCTAAATTGTCTCTCTGAGACCTTAATGGTCTCACTTACGAATTAACACGAGCCCTTTTTGTCCTGTGGTGTAAGTTCTATGGCAGTCGTGACCTCTTTCTTCACATTGTTGAACTCACAGGTTTCAGGCATAATCTCCTCTCTCGTTAGCCCCTTCCCTCATGTGAGCTCAGACTATGTCCTTACGTAAATGCACAATTTCACGCATTCCCAAGAGTGGTTTGGGATCAAACTGCTTTTCTCCCTGCAATTTACCCCCAGCTGCCACGTACCTCTTTTTCGATACTGTGGTTTCGATTGCGGCCCGACCTCAAAATTTTAACGTCTGAGCACTTTCTGGCCCTGCAATAAATCGTGACCGTCGATCTTACGATCTTGACGGTGCTTCTGAACTGACGGTTCAGATTTGCCCCTTTCGAACCTACGAATCAGATCTGGCCTCTTTCAAATCAATGGACGAGATCCATTTCGCCTTTTGGGCTTCAGGAGTTTTAATTCTCAAACCTTGTTTTCTCTGCAATGCTACCACCTGGAGCTCATGATCTATTGACGCGTGCCTCTCATAGATCGACAACTATGATTTATTCAGGTCTTTAGGCTTCAGGAGACTCAACCCTCAACTTTCACCTTCCTTCGAAGTGTGCGGATTTTTTTCATGTGTTCCCTCAAATCAGATGGTTGATATTTACTTTGGTTCTTTACTCGAAGTCAACAGATTCACACCACCTGTCCCCTGGGTCTGACGATTGAGATTCACTTCGGCTCTTCGGCTCTCTAGGATTCAGGAGATTCAACTCTCAGTTGAATTATCGAAGTGATTTCTCCAGAGCTAACAATCCATCGCTACGTATCCCTATGGATCTGACAGTCACTATACACTTCGGCTCAGAGTTTCAACCACCTACACACTCGTTCCTCCCAAAGTGATTTTGCCCGAAGATGATGGATTCCCGCCACGTGTCATCCACAGCAGACGGTTGTGCTCTGCTTCAATAATTTGGAAGTTTTTCACTCTCCGCACTTGGATTCCTCCGAAATGAATTTTCCTGGAGTCTCGGATCTGTCGACACATATCTCCTAGAAACCAACGGCATGTATCTACTTCGTCCTTCGGCTCTTCAACGATTTCACTTTCTCCTTATCCACAAAACTTCTGAAGTACTTTTGCTCTGGAGTTATGGATGGTCTACCACTTGTCCCACTTGATGATGGATGGTCCCTGGCCTCTTTGAGACTTCGGTGAATCCTCGCTTCTATAAGCACGCAGAAACTTAACGCTTGTGTGCTTTACCCAGATCCGACGGTCTGGAATGATCCCACTCCCTCATGGATGGATCTTAGTCAGTGAGTCATGAAACCTTCAGAATTTTCATCCCTTTGAATATTCCTCACGCTATCTCTCTTGAGATTTCTCCCTCCTTATTCCCCTTTAACTCTTTAAAGAGTTACTTCGACACTTAGTCGAATTTCGGGTCTATGCACTCCTTGCAGTAGATTCTTATGCAAGCGTTGGGTTCTTGCGGACGATTGTTCACGCCTTGTAGCAGTCACTTAGCACTCCTTACAAAGAGAAAGTTTTGCGCTATCTCTTCTGAGCTTCAGAATCAAAACAGATTATGTCAATGCACTCCTTGCGAATTGTGTGCACACCTTGCACAGACTCAATCAAAGAGATACAATTGAAACTTATGCAAACATCTCACAATTTCATATATTCGTAACAAAACTCATTCATTCGTGAAAACAACAATAACAGGGAATTGAAAACAATAACATCCCATGCATTGGATCAATTTTCCTCTGCTATATCCATTCAAAAGTAAATGGCTACAGTTATGATCAAAACAACAACTAAAAATTCAGAAATTTCCTACTAACTCACATCAAAAGAAGGGAATGAATTTGAGGATGAAACTAAGTATAGACAACTTATGGGAAGTCTTATCTATCTTACTACCA
Source organism: Picea engelmannii (assembly GCA_009831015.1). Lineage (NCBI taxonomy): Eukaryota > Viridiplantae > Streptophyta > Pinopsida > Pinales > Pinaceae > Picea > Picea engelmannii. The sequence goes on from ML800084.1 coordinate 12,438, forward strand.
CCAGACCATACATTTCATTTTTTGTAGGAATTATTTCTAGGTTCATGCAAAATCCTCGTGAAGGACATTGGTCTGTTGCAAAAGAGTTCTAAAATACTTGAAATAAACTCAAGATTTTGGACTCGGGTACTATAAGGTGGGATGACTTCAACCTGATCGGATATTCTAATTTGGACTTTGTTGGGGATAAGGAAAATGGAGTATCAACTTCAGGCTATCTCATGATTCTTGGATCCACAGTTTTCTCCTAGAGATCACGCAAACAATCAGTTCCAACAGATTCCACAATTGAGGTAGAATAGGTGGTAGTTGTAAAAGCGATGAAGGAGATTATGTGGCTCAGGAAAATACTTGAATATTTCCAAGAGAAACAAGTGAATTCTACTCCTCTTCTAGTTGAAAATACTTTTGCAGTCAAGTTGACCAAGAATCCCATATTACATGACCGAACTAAGCACATCGACGCAAAGTATCACCTAATTCAATATCGTGTAGAGACCAAAACTATTCACTTGAGAAATTGTTCCAAAAATGAGCAAATTGCGGACATCTTCACCAAAGCGCTTGGACGAGAAAAAATTGAAAAGTTCAAAATGATGTTTGGACTCTCACACACCCCTTCGTATTAAGGGGGGAATGTTGGACACATAATCCTTGTGATTGTGTTACTTGTAATAGTATTGTAAATATGAAGAATCGTAGGTGATAGGAAGAGTCACCTGTTAGGGAAGACCAACAATCACTCAAACTATATTTATGTACCTATCATGTGTTATAGCAAGATTTGCCCCACCATTGATATCTTGCACAGAGGGCCTTTTTCCATTTCCCTATGCAGACTTGTCATCCCTTTTTGGTGAATCCAGAGCTAAAAATACATATTTGTCCACATATACGTGCCCTATCTGCTATACAACATGTGTATATGCAGGCTGCTCCACTACATCCCACGTACATCGAGATTTGTGTTAGAAAATAAAAAAATGGAGTCGGGTTTCCATGTCACGATAGGAGATCTTTGATCCTTGCCCTTCGACATACTGGAAACGTTTCGACTCGGCCCTTCAGTTGCATTTTGAACACTATAAAAGCACAATTCCGAGCTATGGAAAAGGGGAGAAAGCATTCGACTTTGAGAGAAAAGTTACTCTGGAGAAATTACTTCATATTCAGTCTGCATCCCTTTGTCCCTCAAGTCTGAACACAGTGTTTAGCCCCCAATATATTTCCCTATTGTTGAGAGAACCTCATTGTCTCTCTCCTATGAGCTTGCCTTTGGTGGAGGATTGAAGTGGTGGAGGCCCAGTTGGAAGGAACTTGGTTTCTTTGTTTCGAGTTGTGCCGATAGGGAAGTCTGTAATGTTGTCACTTATGCTGATCAATTATTAATAGAAATACTCCTTTCCTGTCCTATTGGTTTCGTGCAAATATATGATCATTATCCATGGGCATGTTTTTAATGTTTATTAATGGATTATGTTATCTAATGTGCTAACCCCTTTATATTATCACTATGTAGTTGCTCTGATTGTTTGTTGAGAACTTGTTGCAGGTATAAAGATTTGGGTCGAAGTGCTCAATGGTGGAAGATCATCAAACGTTGGATCGAGGTAGGCCTCTTTCTTATCTTGCACATTAGTTTATATAGCATACAATGGAATTGAGTTGATTTCTGCAATCATACCTATCTGTTGTGGTTTACCCTTGGCCATAGAGAGTTTTTCCCTCGTAACAAAATTGGTGACTCCACTGGGGAGAGATCTTCCTTCTAAGGGTTGAAGTACTTTTTCTTCTTGCATTTCTCTTTTTCCTTTGTGTTTCTTGTCGTATCACTGCTTGACAGATTTTGTTCACTCTAGGTCTGAGTTTTTAGCCTTTTTACCCTTGTCTGGCTTTGTTTTCAAGCTTGTACGTGCCCTATTGCCTTGACAGTCGCATACACATGTGTGTTGTTTCACTGCTAGTTGTGTATATACGACCTGTTTCCCTGAACAGTCGTGTATACCACTTTCACTTGCTTGTTTTCTTGGTTTAGTGACTGTTAGGTGGGATTTGATGATTGTTGAGCCTTCTTAGGTCTCTATAATGCCTGTTGAGCTTCTTTGGGTTGACAGGAAACCTGTTTGGAGTTGAATTTTTGGGCGTAGTCTTTCTCATTGTTTTTCATTTTTGGTTTGTCCTAGAACCCCAGGTTGTTTCCTTAACTGCTTGGTATTCTGCTTGAGTTATTTCATTTATACACAGTAGAATTTATATATCAAGTTGCTTTTCAATCCATGCATTTTCTCTTTAATATATTGAAAATACAAAAAATAGGCATTTTGCATTGGTTGGAATTTTTGTCTTTGAACCTTTATCATTTGCTTAGTGCATTTAGTGAAATATTTCATTTGACTTCTGGATTGCAGAATTGAAATTGAAAATTGCACTGATTTTATACGCATATCATTCATTGAAAAGTTAAAGTTAGACTTTGCATTATATTCATATTTATTTTCTTGCAGAGTCATAACACCATGAGTTTCACTTCCATACCTTTTTTAGTAATCACGGCCAATAAAATTTATGCTTTAAACTAAAATTGATTAGTCACGATTTTATTTTTAGGGTGCACAAACTAGTCTATGATTTAGAGCCTTGGAATAGGATTTTGTGAGTAAACTTCTCCAAGGCAATTAAATCAACATATGTGTCTGAGACAAGAAGTTGAGAAGTCCATTGTATAATTGGTAAGATCAGGAGGCTCCTCTCACACCGGAGTTAATCACGAGGTCGCGTGAAGTTAGTTGAAGGGATAACCCCTGGATACTCGCCTAGTGCCAGAGATATTTCTATGGATTTATTCGTATTTGGGGATATTGCTAGTACCCATACCTCTGTGAGAGGCGGTGCTTTAAAGGTTTGGGGATTTGCTACCCTGCCCATACAGTGATCCGGACCTATGACTGCTCACATGTGCATCGGTTATACAGTGGTTTATTAGTTGCTTGACTTAGGTATCTCATAGGTTACTTGCAGGGGTTATTCTTCTTGTACCCTGGGTTAGATAGGGGTTGGAAAAAACACGGCCTTTATGGAGGATTACCTCTCCGGGGGGGATCTGACCGACTAGTTGTTAAGCCCACAAGGGCCCCTATAACTGATTATGTTACCTCCAAACTTTAGCGGGGAGTCTCAGGTCTCTCTTGGACGAGACATATCTTCTTTAGCGAGGGAGGCCACTCAGCCACTTTAGCCCATTTGCATGCATATTGGTCGTTCGAATTTTTGGTATGCTCTTTGACTACTAGTTGGCCTTAGGATATTTTTACTTTGTAGAGTCATAAGTCATCGTGGAGTCAGACCAGCTTCCCCACTGGTCCCATCGGTTGTTACATTTACCACTAGATTTTGGGTTCTTGCCTTCTAAAAGGCGTAGAGTTTTTAGAAGTGGTACACACACATCCACCTTTCAGACTTGTGGTTCCACAAGGATGAGTATTGAGTCTAGTCTTCAGAATACTGGGAGTTCTTCAACTCCCATACCCACTATAGTTAATGGCACCCCTTCAACTCCTGCAGCTTCTACAGTTGCAGTGCCGGAGGCTTATACTGGTACTATGGCTCGGCCTGTAGTTAATGCTTCCTCTCTTGCCTCAAACCCTTTTGGGGGTCTTAGTCATTCTTCAGGTTACAATGTTCAGTCCATCCCTATGGCTTCTAGTCCATTTTCTTATGGTATGCCTAACTTCACTTTGCAGTTTTCAACTGCCATCCCAGCTGTTGTCCCAAACGCTAGTCTTAGACTTGGGGGCACTACACCTCCTTACACTCCTTTTCCACTTGGCGGTTCTCATATCCCTCAAATGAATCCTAATATAGGAAGTGTCCCTTCTTTTAACCCCGGTTCTAATCCCTTGACAATTGGATGGAACAACCCAGTTGGTGGATGAGTTCCACCCTATATCCCTACCTCCTCGGTGTTGATTCTGACCAATAATTTTGGCATGCCGAATCCACTTCAATCCTCTGGGTTCCCACCTGGAGGAGGTCAGTCTTACACTTTGGGAAAACCCCAACCCAGATCCAATCCAGATGGGGGTAATTTTCACAATCCTTATTAGAACATTCCTATTGGAATGATTCCCAACCCACCTTATATGAATCATCTCGGAGGAGGGCCTTATAATTCCAGACAGGGATTTGATTCTTACTAGAATCCTAGGTGGAATGCAGTTCCAAAAACACAATATTTCACGGGAGGATGGGGCCATATGTTGCAACCATGTCTCCCTTTTCTGGCTACGCTCAATCTGCCAGACTTGTCTAAGTTAATGAACGACCTGGTGAGTCATGATCCCACATGGCCCTGGATCCCCACCAAACTTCCTTCAGACATTCCAAAGTTTGAGGGTAAGAATGGAGATAACCCTAGTGAACACGTCACTACCTTTCACCTTTGGTGATTATCGAATTCCCTAAACCATGATTCTATTAGATTACGATTGTTTCAACGCACTCTCATTGGAGTTGCTTCGCAATAGTACATTGAGCTATCTAGGGGGACATATGGGTCATTTAATCAGTTGGTGATGGTATTTCTCAACCACTTTCAATTTCCCACTCGTTATGATGTTGGCCTTGAACTTTTGTCAACTTTATGCCAAGACACCGCCACTCACATCTCGGATCATATCCAGGAGTGGCGTAGATGGAGGCAGTTGATTAAGACTCCTATACCCCCAGCCTTTATCCTAGAATGGTTCCTAAAGTATTTTCACCCTCCTATCTCGAAGGACGTTGCTACTTTCAGGGTCTCCAATGAGGAAGAAGCTATCTTTAGAGCCCAGTAGTTAGATTTAATATATGCTCAATATGGGATGTTATATCACCTTCTTCCAGAAGCATCGCGGTCAAATTACGATCCTAGGCAAAAACCCTGACCTCATGCAGATTCCATTGTTGGGTCCGCCAATGTAAAGTATGCATATTCAACGATGAATTCTGTCAAAGAACCAGCTTCGTCTGCGTCCTCCAAACCCACCCAGTCGGTGGATGTACATTCTGTGCAATCGTCGAAAAACCCAAATGGTGACCAACAACTAGATGGGAATAAAAGGAAAGGTCGAAATAATCGTAAGGGTGGGAAAAATGGTAACAAACCCAAGGACAAAGATAATAATGGGAAGAAGAATGATAATGTTGGAGAGGGCAAGAAAGAGAAATGTAAGGCGAAGTTTCCTTGTAATTTTTTTGTCGATGACCACCTTACACATTTATGCCCCAAACTCGCAGAGGCTGTGAGGATTTTAAATCTACCGCTCGTTGTGCTGACAAATCCATTCCCACACAACCAGCACTTAGCCTCGAGCTCTTCGAATGTCGAAAGTGTGCCCGGTGGAAGTCAAATCCCACCTTCGCAATATGGCGACCGTCTTTGTATCAATATGATCGACGCGAAAATTGATATAGCCACCCACTCTTGAGATTATAGATCTTCAAAATCTAGTACTGGTCTAGAAGCTCCTCCTCCCCCTCCGGAGACAAACTTACAGATTAATAAACCAAAGCCATTGCCTCATATTCTGAAAGGAGTACTCAAGTGCTCTACTCACAACCCTAATTCTAGAGCCGCCCAGAACTACTCTATTTTTGAGAATCTGGGCCAAACCCCTTGTGCGATGTCGGCTTTGGAGGTACTCCATACGTGTCCATCACAGAGGAATGCCTTACTCTCTGCCTTAGGATCTCTAGAACCTAGTGGCTCGAAAGTTATCAAGTTTTACATCATGGATGTGAAGCTTCACTTACCCTACCATGTGACTTTCCAAATCCACGTGTAGTATTCTAAGTACACTATCAAACGAGCGGTCGTTGATGAAGGTATTGCCACCTATGCGATGTCCCTGGTCTGTTGGAAAGATCTCGGTTCTCCGACCCTTTCCAAGTCGTCAAACATGTTGACTGCATTTGACAGTCATTCCTTCCACCCTCACGGTATTCTCCCTGCCTTTCCGGTCTAGTTAGGTGGGAAGATGGTAGAGGTGAAGGTAGAGGTAGTTGATGCGCCTCTTGATTATAACTTGTTACTAGGTCGCAATTGGACCTATGATATGGTCGTTGTCGTATCGTTTGTCTTCCATACACTTTGTTGTCCTCATCAAGGGGAGATCGTGACTATCAACCAGTTGTCCTTTGCGTACTCTATTCCTAATGCATCTGTCAGACCGTCGATCCCCGTGATCGACAATTCTCAGCCAGCAACTGAGAATATCGGTGTCCGAATGTATTCTTCCCTTATGGGTACTTTCTACTTCTCGGCACCTAATCACGACGTGTACGCCATGTCTAGTAGGCCTACTTCGACAAATAGGTCCATTCTTTTCCACACTTCCTATTTCAGTGATCCATGGACCCTACCTTCCCTGACTTTGTCGTGTGAAGGTCAGTTGCACGTTGGCATGGCCATGCCACTTTCGGCAACATAGATAGCGTATAAAGTTGTTATTGACTCTTCCGCTAATCCCGATCTTGTTACCTCACCGACGGACAAGGAGGATCCTGTTCTTAGGCCTGTATGGGCCACCTCGTTGTCTTGTTCACATGATTACCTAGATGAGACTTTTCCTTCAGATGAAGCCATCCTCAAAGCCATGAATGGTTCCGAGAGACCTTGGGATGATATGCATCATCGATCGTATTTCCTCCCAAGTCTTGAAAGAATCAAGCAAGATGACTTTCGGTCTACCTTGAGTGAGATAGTCGGTCACACCATAGTTCCACTTGATATGCACGGAATTTATGCCGAAGGAAATATGGCGAGTATTTATCCTACCATCTCGATCGATATCTCTCATACCCCTGGCAAGATTGAGAACGTAAATATATGTGTGGATTGTTCGTCAGAAGAAATTATGATCTACACCGAACTCTTCAAAGAATTTCGAGATGTATTCGCTTGTTCATATGAAGATATGTTAGGGATCGACCCTCGTATTGTCGAACATGAGATTAGAACTTACCTTGATGCTAAACCTGTTCGACAACGTCTTAGAGATGTAAATCCTAGGAAGGCCCCTGCTATTAAGGCAGAGGTGGAGAAGCTACTTAACACTGGCTTCATCTACCCAGTTCCTTTGACTGAATGGGTATCCAACCCCATTCCCGTGAATAAAAAACAAGGAACCATACATGTGTGTATGGACTTTCACGACCTGAACAAGGCTTGTCCTAAAGATAACTTCCCCACGCCTTTCATTGATCAGATTCTCGATGAGTGTGCGGGAAGTGAGATATTTTCTTTTATGGATGAATTTGCAAGATATAACCAAATCCAAATCAAACCTGAGGACCAACACAAGACGACATTTATATGTCCGTGGGGTACTTTTTCATACAAAAAAATGCCTTTCAACCTTAAAAACGCCGGAGAAACCTTCCAACGTGCCATGACTTTTTCTTTTCACGATCTCAAGCACATACTCGAATCCTACCTTGATGATCTCGTTGCTCACTCTCGCAAGAGAGTGGATCATGTTACACACCTTTGGCTTGTTTTTGAAAGATGTTGTTACTATAGAATCCAGTTAAACCCTCAAAAATGCATCTTTTGTGTTAAGTCTAGTCGTATTTTAGGGTTTTTATTTTCCGAGACCAGGATCATCGTAGATCCTTTTAAGGTTGAGGCAATACTTCAATTGCCTCCCCTGCGCACGATTAGACAACTTCAAGGTTTACAGGGGAAAGCTAAATTTCTACGTCGGTTTATAGTGAATTATGCCAATATCACTAAGGGTTTCATGCGCCTTTTGAAGAAAGACACCCCTTTTATCTGGGATGAGCGAGCCCGAGAGTCTTTCGACGCTTTGAAGAAAGCCTTGGTATCGACCCCTCTATTGAAATCCCCTGATTACAGTAGAGATTACTTGTTGTATATTTATGCGTCTGAAGAGACGATTGGTATGGTTCTAGTTCAAGAGGATGATGAGCTCCATGAGCATGTCATCTACTATCTTAGTTGAAATTTAGTCAGTCCTGAGCTTAATTACTCTCACGTTGAAAATCTAGCGTTGGATGTCGTTCACACAGTCCAATGTTTACGTCACCATATATTACTTTGCAAGACTACTGTGGTTGTTGATGTCAATCCATTTCAATACGTCCTTACCAGGTGTATCATAGGGGGGAAATATAATAAATGGATTTTCATATTACAAGAGTTCGATCTCGACTTTGCTTCGGCCAAGTCCAAGAAATCGCTAGTTTTTGCAGAGTTAATATCTGATTTTACACAATTAAGCGAGGATGTTATCCATGTTGATTCGTTTGCAGATGAACACATTTTCCTTGTCTCGTCGTCCGACCCCTCGTATGGAGACATTGTTTTATATCTTCAAACCTTGAATTTCACTCAGCATCTCTCGCGAGATGATCGACGGTGTGTTAGATACCAAGCCAAAAATTATACCATCGTCGGAGACACTTTGTATCGCCGAGGAATAGATAATATCTTGCGTCGTTTCTTAACTCACGAGGAATCTGATTCAGTCCTAAATGATTTCCACAAAGGGGCTTGTGGTGGTCACCTATCCGGGCTTGCGACAGCCCAAAAAATCCTGCGAGTCGGTTATTTCTGGCCTACTATCTTTAAAGATTGTATCAAAGCGGTTAAGAAGTGTCACCCCTGCCAAGTGTTCACTCAGAAAATGTGCTCGCACCCAGCCCCTCTTCACCCAGTCATTATCGTCGGTCCCTTCTCCAAGTGGGGGGTAGATTTCGTCGATTGCAACCCAACTTCGGTTGGGGGGAATCAACACATTATCGTCGTCGTTGACTACTTTACTAAGTGGGTCGAGGCCATGCCTACCATAAAATCTGATGGGAAGACTGGAGCCTTCTTCATGTTCAACCAAATTATCGCCCAGTTCAGTATCCCGAGTGAGATTGTCACTGATCATGGCAGTCACTTTCAGAATGAAATGATGGTAGAACTAGCATCTAAGTTGGGGTTTATACATGGTCATTCATCTCCTTATTACCCCCAGGCAAATGGGAAAGTAGATTCCATCAACAAGTCTCTCAATACCATTTTGCAAAAAATTGTCAGTCGGAGTAATTCCAATTGGCACATCATGTTATATCCCGCACTTTGGGCATACCAAACCTCGGTTAAGATTGCCACCGATTTTTCCCCTTTTCAGTTAGTGCACGGTGTGGAGTCGATCCTTCCTTATGAATGTGAAATCCCTTCTCTCAAGTTGGCAGTCGAGCTCCTACCTAACACTTCAGATTTAGAGCGACGCCTTGTGCACCTAGAGAGTCTTGACGAGCAGCGTCGGGATGCCTTTACGGTTATCGAGGCAAACAATAAATGTGTCAAGTTTCAGTACGACAAGTCTATCTGTCCCTGGTTGTATGTTGAGGGTGACTTGGTCCTCTTATATTATCAAGCCAAAGAACCGCTAGGGGCAGGCAAGTTTAAACCCATGTGGCACGGTCCTTACATCGTGCGACATGTTCTAGAAAAAGGAGCCTATGAGTTAGAAGATTATGAAGGGAATAAATTGGTCGATCCCATAAATGGGCTCTACCTGAAAAGGTACTACGCTTGAGCCCTAGGCTTGGGCAGAACTCTTTGTATACTAATGTAAATTTAGTTTATATACATCTATTTTCCCCTTTTCTTTTGTCTTTGGCTTACTTACCGATTTTTCCCTTTGTTGGCAGTCAACGGAGTCTTCGGTCTACCTAGGATTCACAGATAGAGCCAATCATCATACACAGAACTTGGCTTCCGCCGCTTGGGTGGTTTACTCACCCGAGGGTCTGTTGGTGTCTTCAGATGGCGTATGTCTAGGGCCATCCATGAATAATGTGGCTAAATATAGTGTCATCATAGAACTTTTGCGCAATGCTATCTCATATGGTAGTATCTCTTTAGAAGTTCACCTGGATTCCCAGTTAGTAGTATGTCAGTTGAACAGCTGTTACCGTGTTCATGATCCTACTTTACTTCATTGATTCATATGGGTACGTCTTTTAGAACAACAGTTTGATTTTGTTACATATTATCACATTCCTAGGATTTCTAATTATGTATCTAATGCCTATGCTAATTATGTTTTAGATTGGCATTTGTCACATTAATAAAGCAAAGAAAACAATTAAATCAATGTACACATTGTAAGATATAAGTAAAGACAAATATACATTTTTATATATTTCAAAATATGGTGTTTATATTACAAAATTGGGGCTAAAACCCTCAATACACATACAACCGATATACATATCCCACGAAATCTACGCCTGTGGAGCATAATGTGTGTCATGGTAACAAACCATGGCATTTGTGAGATGATGGAAGATTTGTACCCATGCTCTAAGTACACCAACCACCTGTCGTTGCATGGCTTCAGGTAGATCCTCTACCTGAACCATAGGAATCCTCTGTGTCAAATGAGACAGGTTGCCCTGCACGTTTTGTAGGACTCTCTTCGCTTCTCCTCCCGCCGCCTCATCTCCCCAGTTCCTCCGTCTATGTCGAAGTAATACCTATTGTCGTCACGGACCTACGTCTGCGATTACACAAGTGTCTAGTTAATATTTAAGCACCATCCAAAAAAATATTTTTGTTCCTTAAATACAAAAATACAAAAAAATGAAATATTTAAAAAAAAAATTACCTGTGTCATTGTAGGCAGCCCCTGGTGGAAGTCCCATATCTGGATCTCCTCTGAAATCAATTATTCATCCAGAGCAATGACTTGCCACCACCACCAAAAGAAAAAATCATCGTTGTAGGGTGTTGACACCCTACCTCCCCCCTGTCGTCTCATGACCTCAATCCACCGCGCCATGGTTCGATAGTGTGGTCCTCTAGGAAGGATCTCCACTCTAGCTCCTAGACCTGGAACCCGCTCAAAAAAGAAGCAACAAAGAATAGAGGCAAGACCCAAAGTTTCACTTACTCCCCTGTTTGCACTCTGTCAACTGACCTTCCATATTGGTCAGCAGTGAGGTACACAGTCATAGACAGTGGGTCTAGCACACTCTATTGCGTAAAACATAAGCGGTCTCGATGCTTGATGCAACGACGTTGAACCTATGATCCTGATAAGCATGAGCACAATGATCTTCAAACTGAGGTTACTTATTTCCCAGATGAGGACATGGATTCCCACCTTGGGAGTCCCTACTACACAGTGAGCATTTATATACTCCTCGATCTTCAAACCACTCCCTGCTTCGCATGACTTGAGGTTTACAACCTCCCCTCAGTGTGATAGACCAGTCAAGAAGTAGATGTCCACTACTTCAATCCTCAATGGTTGTCCGTCGAGGATAAATCTTTTTCTATCAAGGTCCCAGTAACCCACCAACATCTTGCTCTCTCCATTCCAGGACAACCCTACAAAAAACAAATCAATTTTTGAGTTAGAACCCCTCTTTTTGGCCATTTGTGTACCTGTACGCAGATTTCTTTGCACAAATTCACGTGTAGGGCTTAATACACGCTCACTGTGGTTCACAAAGGAGCGTATACCTCATCGTACATGCTACCTAAACAAAGGCACCCCGCGTATACCAAAAATCCTAATTTACGCCTTCAAAAACTAAAAAATTTGGAACCTGAATCAAAAATGTAATCCACTAAATTTGAAGAGGATGAGATGAAGAGTTACCTGGTCCAGACGGTTCATGATTTTGTTGCCTGACGCTCCAACAATAGTCATTTGAATCTTGGAGGTATTTTGGTCCAAATTTCACTATTTGGGTAAAAAACAAAATGATACAGTAATTTTTTGTTTTATTACTATTTATAAGCTATTTTTACCCACTTTATATAGTTTCATGCTATTTCTTCACCTAATGGACTAATTCAAAAGTGGTTTTGAGTTGGCTTTTGTAGTTTTGACTCAATTTTCATGTGGATTTTGACGTCATGATTGGTCGTTCGTCACCTTGGGAAGGTATTTTCATAACCTAGCATATAGGATAGGTATCCACTCCATCGTGCATTTTTTCATTATCCTTCGACTACCGTTTTTTACACCTTAGGTAAAAACCCATTTGTTGCGACACATAACCTTTCGTTTGTTATAAGTCGTGTCACTAATAAATGGTAGAGACTTACCAAACATGGGTGCCCTAGTTAGATCCCCTTTTTCATTTGGTGCCCATGCGACTTTTTCCTTAGAACCAGGAGTCCATTATAACTTGATACATGACTTTATGACGAGCCTCATTTATCACTCATGCACATGCGGCCTTATTCCCCACAGACTCCCATAAACGAGTCTTAGTTAAGCTCTTTTCCAACTCGTATAAAAACCAAAAATATTTCCTAGTGATTTGTCCCTTTCACACTCATTAAATTGGATTGGAAAGGTCATGAGTCTTAGTTAAGCTCTTTTTCGACTCGTTACCAAAAATAGAAAAGATCGTCGAGTGAACTTGTCTTTTTCACACTCGTGCATTGGATTTGAGAAGACGTATATTTTGCACAAGTTTACCCCTTTTTCATACCAAGTAGACTAAAAGACATAAAAATGATATTTTTTGGTGTTAAGTTGTGATTGCATCTCATGCCCTCGCTTGCAGTATTGAGCCTTTAGTTGGTTCTCGCTTTGCGTTATAAACCGTTGCCTAAGCATTTTTTGCATCCTCAACCAAGTAGAGCCTTGTTTATATTCTTCGAAATTTGACACCCTATACCCTGGAGGGAACATCACCCCGAGTGTCCATCTCCCGTATGCATTTTCTTGCATTGAGCATAGGGGCATTCCACTATTGGAACTAGTTTTTCTTACTTGCAAAACTCGTTTCCTCCTCTGTATCATAGCATTCATTTGTTATGAAAAGACAAAAAAGACAGGCGGGAAGGGATTACTATATTATAATTGGCAACAGTCGTGTCTCCTTTGAACAGAGCACAAAATTATTGAGTCCTCGTGTCATCATAATTTTGGGTTTAGCATGGCCTTAGGAAGTTGATCTCGTTACAGAGTTTTCTCTACTGACTGGTTACTCTTCCAGTCCCCATAGAGAACATTATCGATGCCTCCTACATCTGATAGTTATATCATTGGGTCCATGTCGTCGAAGTCCACCATATGTCTCATGCTCTTGTTCAAAGGAAGTCTATCAACCTGTGTCGGCCACTCCTCAAAAATCTTGACTTTGCATGTCGGCCATACCCTCAGTTTGTCTCAGAATCACATGATACTATGGTCTTATCATGCACCCTGGCCCTACTTTCATCATTGGTAGGTCACCTTGAACCGAGCAATCGACATTTCATCATTGGTTGTTGACTGGGTGGTTTCCCTTGTGTTCGATGGCAAGACATCTATTCACACTTTGGGATTCATGCAGTGTCTTGGATGCCATTAGCCTTATTTGTGGTTTCCTCGCCTTTGTCAGCAATTTTCATCATTGGTTTCTATTCAGAGGGTCTTTTTGGTGTACTGCTTGCATTTGGTACATGTGAAAGACGCACATGCTCGTTGGTTCGTGAACATGTTCTTCGTCCGATCTCCACCAAATTATGAAGCTCCTACTTTGTTCCTCGTACTGACTGATGAGAGATGCCTTAATGCTCTCCTTTCAACGGGTCTCTTTCCATCAACTTCAGCTCATTTATTCTGGATATGGGACCTAGAGTTTTATGAGTATCTTGAGGCTTGCAGTCATTAGTGGCAGGATCTCTCGCCATTGACAGATGGGAATACATCAATGTCTCCTGATCAATGGATTTCTCAAGTGTTTGACACTGACTCCTTTATTCACACTTGTAGGAATGTACTCGGTGCCTTGATACCTACTTTCATTATTGGTAGGTTGTCTCGCATTTGTTAACGGTATACCTCAATGACCGGTAATCAAACGATGTCTCATTGTGTTCGACCTCAACTCCTTTATTCACATGATGTAGACTTGCACCCTTGGCGAATAATGTAGAAGACTTGAAGACATCACTATGTGGCCGCAACTTTCCTGAGTTGTTGCTTCCTTTTCATTGGATCAGTACCTATATGACTTCAGTGATCATGGGAGATCAAAATTATACTCCATGGTATACAGATATCTTAGACTGGTTTCACTGGGCCTTGTTTGTGACTATGAAAGATTTTGGCATATAACCGCATTTGTATTTTCCTATTCATGGCCACTGACACTTATTTGGTATATTTTCCACATGGATCTGCATTGTATTCTTGGAAACCATGTATGCAAAGTCAATACAGAGTGTAATAAGCAATCGAGTTCGTCTAGTTGGTTCTCTACCACTCCACTCCTAGGTTATTTATAATGTATTTCAGCCATCGCAGATACTCCTCTGACCTCACACATTAGGGGGCATCTGTTATAGCAAGATTTGCCCCACCATTACTATCTTGCACAGAGGGCCTTTTTCCATTTCCCTATGCAAACTTCTCATCCCTTTTTGATGAATCCGGAGCTAAAAATACATATTTTTCCACATATAAGCACCCTATCTGCTATACAGCATGCGTATACATAGGCTGCTCCACTATAGCCCGTGTACATCGATATTTGTGCCATAAAATACAAAAATGGAGTCGGGTTTCCATGTCACAACAAGAGATGTCTAATCCTTGGCCTTCCACATACTGGAAACGTCCTGACTCGGCCCTTCAGTTGCATTTTGTAGACTATTAAAGCACAATTCTGAGCTATGGAAAAGGGGAGAAAGCATTCAACTTTGAGAGCAAAGTTACTCTGGAGAAATTACTTCATATTCAGTCTGCATCCCTTTGTCCCTCAAGTCTGAAAACAATTTTCATCCCCCGAGCTCTTTCCCTATTGTTGAGAGAACCTCATTATCTCTCTCCTATGATCTTGCCTTTGGTGGAGGATTGAAGCGATGGAGGCCCAATTGGAAGGAACTTGGTTTCTTGGTTTCGAACCATGCCGACACAGAAGTCTGTAATGTTGTCACTTCTGCTGATCAATTATTAATAAAAATACTCCTTTCCCGTCCTATTGGTATCGTGCAAATATATGATTATTATCCATGGCCATGTTTGTAATGTTTATTAATGGATTATGTTATCTAATGTGCTAACCCCTTTATATTATCACTATGTACTTGCTCGGCTTGTTTGTTGAGAACTTGTTGCAGGTATAAAGCTTTGGGTCGAAGTGCTCAACGGTGGAACATCATCGAACGTTGGATCGAGGTAGGCCTCTTGCTTATCTTGCACATTAGTTTATATAGATAAAATGGAATTGAGTTGATTTCTGCAGTCATACATGTCTGTTGTGGTTTACCCTTAGCCATAGAGAGTTTTTCCCTCGTAACACCATGTTAATGCAATACACATCAAGTGTGAAATTATGTTTTCTGCCATACCTGGAATAATAGTTATAGACTTATTTTCCACCCTAGGGACAGATGGAAGGTTCACTGAGTTCTAGAGATATACAATCATTCCCTAGCCTCCTCCATTAATCTATATGAAAAAGGAATTCCAAGGGAAAATGGGAGGAAGAATCTACCATAATTTTATGCTACAAAAAATTCAAAGGAGCTCTTCTACAGGAATTGGTCTTCATATCAGGTCATCTTTGCTTGTGTGAGGGCCAAGTAGGAGCTGGAGCAAGGACCCAAGAGGACTTGAGTCATGAATCAAGGTATTTTTTATGATTGATGTACTATGCTCCATTAATTAATATAGATATACATGTTTTTCCCCTTCCAATGTTGTTGTATTCAATCATAGATGATAGATTTGGTCTTGCCTTGAGTAGATCAGATTAGATCTAGTCTATATTTGCAATTTCCTAAAGCTTAAAGAGGTTTGAGAATAGGTATTTTTTGTCTTCTTGTGTGCAGGAAGTAGGTAGCAGGAGCTGGTGTTGGATCTCTGGAGCTGCATCAACTGGGATACGCAAGGAAAACCACTATATCATAAGGTATGCCCTTCTCTCTTAGCATAATAAGGAATAAATATGTTAGATCTAGGGAACAATCTTGTAGTGGTCTATCTTGCAGCCTGTCTCAGATCAGGGGTGAATCTGAGGGAGTGCTCACCTATCCGTAGGGGGGAATTTTCCACAATAATATGCTTGTGTAATGTCTTTGGCATGGTTCCCAATATTTTTGACATGTGTGTCAACAAACATTTTACTAAAGTTGCTAGTGTAACAACATCTACATGCACTGCTTTTTGTGCATCCTTGACATCAATTGTTCATGATATTTCAAATGATTTGATTTCCATAGATACAATTTTATTTGCCTTTGTCTCCTCTATAGACATTTGAATGTTGTAGTCTTTCATAACTTGTTGTACTTCACCAAACCAAATAATATTTGAGCTTGTGCTATGGCTTGTTGATTTTTGAAAAAAAGTTTGGAATATCTTACCCAGACGATTTCATAGAGTACAATCAAAAATTTTGGGCCCAACTCTTTGATTTTGGTTGTATTGATATTCTCTAAGAATTTCTCATCAATGTGGATACCACTGCAACTACCAATTCATTGTAGAATCCTTGATGTATTACCCTCCTCCAGCTTATTGGACGGTGACCCTATCAATTTAAAAGTGAATCAAATTTACACATGTATACATTTATATAAATTAAATAATTAGATGTATTCTAAAAGAAAAATACTTGGAATCAACCAAATATCAAATTTACACATGTATATGCATATATAAATTAAATAATTAGATGTATTCTAAAAAAAAATACTTGGAATCAACTAAATATCAACATTGATTAAGAATGTTAAATATTTTATGTATACATGGTGTAGAAATTATAACATACATATCTATGTTTGGTCGAATTCCTTAATGTGGAAAATAACTAATCGGTGGTTGTGAAGTCTCTTTAATTCGTTCTTCAATAGCATATTCTTCATCATCGAAGCTAGATTCCAGTTGCTCTTCACCAACATGTCCATCATTAAGAGGCAAAACCCCATCTGTGTCGCTAGATTCCAGCTGCTCTTCACCAACATGTTCATCATTAAAAAGCAAAACCTTATTTGTGTCACAAGTTTTCAAATGTTTTTGTTCTCCTTTTATTGCATGTATTTTTATTTTTATTTTGTTAATGGATAGCATAATTATGGTTAAGATAAAAAAAAATTACTACTTTTATTCCATATGCTTATTCAATATTTAAACCTCTAAATAACACAATTTTTTATAAGGACTATATCTAAATGAAAACCCAAAATGTTATGGCAAACAATCTTAAACAAAAAAAAAT
>ML800084.1:35984-46976 GCA_009831015.1 Picea engelmannii
AATCTTGAGAGGAAGACACTAGGTTCTTGAGTACATCACAATATGGTGTATATTCCCTCAATTTATTAGTTGTCATTTTGAAAGGATTTTTATTTGCACAAACAATAACTTGCTAATTGTTGTTGGCCAAGGAAAAAATCATGACAATTCATACAAGTCACAATCCACCATGTTTAATTAAAGGCCCTTTTGCAAAGGTAGTTCTCCACTTTTCTAGAGACAAATGACATGATAATGGCATTTATGTGGATCTGTGGAAAGCTGAAGAGATAGATGACTAAGTCTTATAAAAATTCAAAATTTTCGTATTATTATTATTATCATTGTACAAGGATACAAAGAAAAAAAAATTAGTTATAAGAAGAGGGTAGGAATTTGAAACAATTATTTCATCCACCGTGTTAATTAAAGGCGCTTTTGCAAAGGTAGTTCCCCACCCTACTTGATACAAATGATAAAATAATGGCATAGACGTGGATTTGTAGAAATCTTAAGAGATGTGATCAAGTTTTATGAAATTCAAAACTTCTTTTGTATGAAGGTACAAGGGAATCTTCTCTACTTATAAGAAGTGGGTAGAAATTTGAAACGGTTGTTTTATTCACCGTGTTAATAAAGATCCTTTCGCAAAGGTGATTTTCCACCCTTTCTGATATGTGAGATAATGCTGGCATTAATGTGGATTTGTAGAAAGCTTAAAAGAAATGACCAAGTCTTATAAAATTCAAAATTTCTGTATTTTGTTGCCAATGTATAGTTGTACCCAAGGGTACAAGGGAATGTTCTTTAGTTCTAAGTGAGTAGAAATTTGAAACAAAAAATTCATAATTTCTCACTAGTCAGTTTGTGTCTATTATTTCTTGAATATTTTGATTGATTACAAGAATTTGAATAATTGCTCTTTTTTTATTTTAATCATTTTGAATCCAAATGGCAAAAGAATGTAACCTAATGACGATATTTGATAATCCTTAAAATTTGACATTTTTTTTTAGCTTGGAAGAAAATCAATAACTCCAAGAAGCAGCAAAGCCAAATATAAACCATTTCACTCATTATTTCTCAGTTTACTATAAAGCTTATACAAGTGGCATAATGTGCAACGCATGCATCTCTACTCCAAATGTGAAAAGAGTGTTTCCATGACAACTTGCTCTTGTTCTTTGTTGCCTGATATAAAGTTCATATTTGTGGTATGTTGCCCAACATCCATCTCTACTCCAAATGTAAGAAGAGATCCACAATAAACTTCAACTGAGGAATTTAATTAACATGTAATCTTGAACATGATGGTTATTATGTTAAAATAGTATATGCTGCCATTATGCAGAAAAAGGCCTATGATGTTTGTGCTATTTGACTAAAGATTTGGCAAATATAAAGCCATTGATTTATGAGGTTTCCATAATATGCCACCTTCTTGCAGCGTTATAGTAATCCCACCTTCAAATGGATTGTGAATTGATGACAGTTATGCAGCACACATAAGCTCGCCACCGTTTACAAGCTCGATCTGCTATGCAACTTCCGCAACCATAGTATTATAGGCATTACTAAGCTATTGCATTAGAAAATAAGCTTTTAAAGAAATCAAGCAAATTGCATATATTCCCACATAAAATGGCATCAATATGTAGGATGTTTATTTGTCTTTGAAAAATGAAAGTGGGGTTTCACATGGATATAATTGGAACATAGTCATTATGTTTGTCGTCCAGTTTTGGAACTATTGAATATTAATGACGGATCAACATAGGAATCTGCATGTCACAATAGGGTTATGCATGTCACATGTGCCTTGCAGCAATATTTCTTTTTACAACTTATTGATAATAAACCACTCTAAAAATTATGTACAGAAAATGACAGACCACTAGTTACTCTTGTGGATTTTATAAGGCAGTGCTCAAATTTAGAAAAAAAAGACACACGGTGTTGCAAATATCTCTGATTTCTACCAATATTTCTAATATTTTTCAAGTTGCCGATTTTTCATGCCAAGTTTATGCTTACTGATATTTTCCCACATATTTCCCTATATTTCGTGTAAGTTGCTTTCCAGACCCTCCAATTTATGCCCCAAAATGGTATTTGCAACATTGCACACATGTGCACAAACATAACATCATGGCAGTTAAGAATTCACACTCCTATAGACCTTTCAAATTGAAATAAACAATATACATGACAAGCACAGTAAAATCTAGCTCTAATGTCATAGACTCACAAAATTCCTATCAAAATAGGTTTCCTCTTTGCACTACTTCCCATAGCCAAGCATGTTGAACAAACTTATCATATGGATGGAAAATTGTATGAAATTATAAGTGTGTGAAAAAAATATACCACCACATGCACATAAGAAAAAATGTAAATCATAAATACTCTCACCAACATTAACCAAGGAAGAAAGGGAAATCTCGAGGTTAGAGATTTCTATGGTAATCCAGGCCTTGAAAACATCTAAGCTTTCAGAAAACAAATTTGAACTTGCTTCCTTGTAATGAAGGCTTTTGTTTCAAAGTACAGATACTAGGTATTAATATGCTCCTTGTAATGAAGGCTTTTGTTTCAAAAACTTTCATGAACATGCTGCAAAGATTGTTGGCCCATATGAGAAGAGTTCCTTTAAGCAGAAAATTATCACACAAGACTTCTAAAATGTCCTGAATTGGGAATTCCCATAAGAAGCTTTTCACAGGAGAATCTAGAGTTTTGTGCAATGCATCACCAACCATGATTGAAAGCTTGTTGACAATACCGTTATAATGTTCAAAAGTGTTAGTTTACCTTCTTTTCGAGAAGCATGAGAATCCTGATAATCATGAGTTCTAAAAATATGAATGTATAAGGTACATAACAGCATGTACTACATTAGTATGCACAAAAGATTTGAGCAAGCACGTCATTGCAGAAACTAAAACAAAGCAATTTTATATATCAGAAAGTACACAAGCAGATGACACTCTTTATTGCCCATATGGGCCATTCTGTAGCCATGCTTGATATTGTTTGGAAGCTATATTTTCACAGCGAACTCCAACACTAAAACAAAGGTATAAGAACGCCATTCAAACTGCATCCCACCACATTAAATCAAATTGAAGTGCTCCACATAAGAAACAAAGATCAAGTCTAAGCACTTGTATTTTGACAAGAAATAATACACATCTATATCTTCAATGGATGAGAAAATGATTTACCATTGAAAACTTTCATGCTCTTCCAATCTAAATAAATCAAAATATAATGCTCTTATTTGTCCCTTGAATTTTAAGGATTAAATCCCCATTTTAAGTGTTCTAAGAACATTGCTTATCATGTTGTTGAAGAAAAGAACATTTGCAATATTCCAAAGTTGGTCATGTTGAAGTCACAGCTCAGAAAGTGATGAACCTCCACAAATTACACCATCAAGAATCTCTGAGCATTTGTGCAATAAATAATCCAGCTACAAGGGAACAGTGTGAGACCCATGCTTTCAAAGAACTTTCAAGAATTTCTAAGAATTTGTGCAATAAATATTCCAGCTACAAGGGAACAGTGGTGAAACCCATGCTTTAAAAGAAATCAAAAAGCCATAGGAGGTCTCCACTTTTACTGCTAGGACCTATACTGTGCCTCTTTATTCTTTATAGAGTTCAAATCAAGAGGCAATTTTACAAAATGAGTAGAACTTACCCAATGGCGCTTTGATAGAACTGGCAGTTTCCTGTTTCAAAAACTTCAATACAACCTCGATATTAGAAAGCATCTTTATGTTATGTGACTGAACCAATCCACCATAGGCCCTCCTACCTTGGCCCGAAAACTAAGTATAATCATGAATTTTCTTGTGCACCAGATAATTCACGCAATCCCTTTGTGGTCGGAACTTTAGAATTAGCATTCCCAGTAACTTGTCCTGTGGATTCCTTGGTATTTCCTGTTTCAGCTCCCGTCTGTGAAGTTGCAACTGACTTCCGAATCTGAAAGAAAAAAAAATGCTAAGAATCAATATATGGACTGCAAACATTATTAGTAATCCAACTTATCTCTTACAAAAGTCCTCCAGTACAAACTTACAAAGATAACAAACTATCTATGATGAGAGAAAAATAGAAGCCATGTTAGAAACCAAATGTGCTGATAGAGAAAGGGGTAAAGGGTACAAAGAAATCGTCACAAAGTTATACCATGGAAAGCCGTTGCTTGTGATTCTCGTTCACAGACTGCACGCAATCCCGCACAACCAATCAGTAAAAGTCACGTGATCAGATATTTTTATTCCCAGGCAAAGAACGAGAAGATTCCTGCATAACACTAAGGCCTTAAATAAGTAGACAATGTTTCCTATGAAACTACCATTTCCCTCAAGTCAACTAGCCAGGAAGGCCATTTAGGTAAAGGGCATGGATAGAATTTCATTTTATTGCATGATAGGAAAATTATTGATACAATCTGGAAC
The DNA here is from genome assembly GCA_009831015.1 of Picea engelmannii. Lineage (NCBI taxonomy): Eukaryota > Viridiplantae > Streptophyta > Pinopsida > Pinales > Pinaceae > Picea > Picea engelmannii. The sequence goes on from ML800084.1 coordinate 40,432, forward strand.
TTAATTTCAGTGTTACTTGCTAGTTATAATTCCACAGTGCTTAAGTATAGGTTGATATACAAAACATGTTCATCATTGTGCTGTCACCATGTCCAGACAATCTGAGAGAGATTCTTACTGGCCTCTTGTAGATCCTGTATTCATCACCAGCAAAGCCGGGAATTGTCATATTCCAATTTCTTTCTGCAGAAAAAATTTTAAGTTCAAGTTAAACTTACAAGGGAAAAAGTTTCAAGACATCAAACTAGATAAAATCAACGTGATGAAAGAGCATAATATAACATTAAAAAAAGGTTCAGGGTAAATCATTTCACATACATTATCAGTTCAAGAAAAATAAAAAAAAAGACAAGAGAAACTCTTACAAACCAACCCCATTAAGAGTATCATAACACACCAATGGAGATAGAATTCCCTTTACCTAAATGTAGTAATATATCCTTGGGTTCCAGTGTTTCTGATTTTCGATGTTTTGCCAAACAACAAGCAAAGTTGGTCACCTGATTGAACAATAACAATGGACAAAATTAGCTAAACATAAACGAGTAATTCTGCATAGAGCGATTAGATTGTTGGCAACTGTAGCAAATCCAAAACCTGTAAATAGCTGAGTACAGAAAAGAGATGCAAAAACTATAGTTATCCTCTAAAGCACTATAGTTATCCTGGAGACAGGCTCCTCTGAGTTCAAGTAATAGAGTTCATATCCTTCAATCTATCCTAGAGACCGCAGGGATTTTCCTCTTGTTAACCATTCGCGTTAGCTTAGCCTTCAGTTAACATACAAAAACATGTCGCCCGTGAGGGTTTGGCCAAACAGTAGCAGTCCCATACCATAAGGCGTCCAGCTAAGCAATATAGGGGTGGCTCAGCCCAGGTTCAAATTCATCCCTTAACTGAGAGTTGTGCTTGCGGGGTGTACAATTTCTCCAGTGGTTATAGTGGCAGCAGACAGGCTCAATCTCGTGTGGTGTCTAGAAAAGACTTGCCAAGTTACCAATTCTGCTGATATAAAAAATAAAAAACATGCAAAAACATGTCCTCTCGAATATGTCTACTGTCTGCAATAGATAGAACCAACTCTTTCAAATAGATGAGTTTTAGTGCAAGCTAGAAAATTCATCCATGTTTCAAAATGATAATGTTGAGAGCTTGGAGCAGTGTTGGCAAATATCGGCGAATATCGCCGACATCGTGATATATCACGATTGTCTCCACCCAGTCACCGGTAAAAATCACAATCTAATCAAAAAATCTCAATATATCTCCAAAAATCACAAGTCAATGAGCAAAAATAGCCAGGTCCATGACAGGTGGCCCATAATATCCATGCTTTTCTTTTTCGACTCATTTTGAAAAGCAGCAGCAGATTGAGAGCAACTGAAAAATTCACCATCTTCCATTGAGCTGAGAAGGGGGAATCGAGTGGTGTTATCACCATTAGGCGATTTATTGTTAAGTGAGTATTGAATTACTTATACCATGGGTAATCAGTGGAATTGAGCAAAATGGGCTTAGATTTTTTTCTTAAAATGACGTCCAAAGTGGCCCCCGGAAGTCAAAAACCCGAGAGTATCATCTTTCATTTATAACAGTCATATGGGGAGGTTAAAATTATAATTTGTTTTGATTATAGAATGCAGAATCAGATCAATTACTAGTCAAGAAGATAATTCAAAAATGTTAACAGAAATTCCTGTACATGAGTTATGGATTCCATCTTGGGAGATAACTTATTAATTTCCCTTATGCAAAGACTCCAATTCGAGCAAGAGTTCAATTTATTATATTTTTCTATGTAATTTTGAGACTCGGGACTCAGGGCTCAAGACAGGATTCAGTATCAATGTGTGATGCATCACTTGACAATGATCTTATACATCTTAATATATCAATTTTTATATGGCAATGCATTTATTTGAAGTCGTTGTTGTTGTAGATGTTCTACTTTCTAAAAATTGAAAAAATCAAATATTTTTGTATTTTCTAAAGTTTGTCAATAAAGTTTCCTTCCGAACCCTCTGCAATATATTCACCAACACGACGTTTGCAACATTCGCTTGGAGTGCACCCCTACTAATCAATAATCTGCAGGAGGATATGTGTTCATTCATGTAGATATTTCCATATATGACTTTTAGTGCAAATTCAGAAATTTCACCTCACTAAAGGTTTCCCAGATCTAATCTGGGAGAGTTTTCAGCCTGTTACACCTCATATTGTATGAGGTTCCACATTGAGATTTTCATCACACTAGAGGAATTTGCTGCTGGTACCTTGGAGATTTTGATGGACTTGGGGGATATACACCTTCATAGAGCTTCTTCTCTCCATGGCTTTTGATCATTTGATGGGGACATCTTCGTGGAGGATCTTCACTCCTCTTCTTGGCGGATAGTCATTGTTGGCGGCTCTATCATGGTTTTGGTGTTACTTGCATGCCTTGCTTGATGGATCACCCTCTTGACACGTGAGTGCTTGCTTCTTCATGTGTTATCTTCTTCGTGAAGGGTTCCCAAACCAGTCAGCTCTCAAACTTTCACAGGTTTCCCAGCACCCACAACAATCCAAGTACACTCTGGAACCGTCCTTGTGGATTCATAGCCCTGGCTCGGGGGTGACACTGTTGTTGAGACTTGGAACAGTGGTGTCTACGATTGCGGTTGCGTGGAACGTCCTTGGTCTGTAGCCAGTTGGTGTCACCTTTTTATAAAGAGAAGTGCTCTCTGTTGTGATATTATTATCTGTGTATGAATGCATTCCACTCCGTATTTAATTATTGTTTAATTGAATCTTACATTATGCATGCTTGTTGCATATTGTTGTGCATGTTGTTAACTCTCTTATTTTATGCATCCTTAAATACAAAAGAAGGTATCGACAAGAGAAAGAAGTCCAAGGGCGGGCTTGAAGGTAGCGTACCCGGCCTGTGGATGGCTGGGTATGTTACACTTCCACCCTTCTCTGCCACGCAGTCCCTCAAGCAGTCCTTCTCCTTCCTACCAGGGCCTCCAACACAGCTAGTCCAGAATCTCAATGCTGGAACTCTCAGGACTCACAGTTGTGAGCAAAACAAGGTACAGGCCCATGCATTTGAGACATGCAAGCCCTAGGTCATGGCTGGATCACACCAACGACCACGACATCCAACTATCTCGTGGCTAATTCTTCAACAACTCAGTTTCCCTTCCCGAGCCAAGACGCGGATGAGGACGGATCAATGGAGGAGTCAGGGGGTGCATGGCAGTGCGTGAGGGAAAAAATGAGTGAAGGTACAAGAAATCAGCGGACAAGCCATCAGTCGAACCCCCCCATCAGACCAGAGGCCGGTTTAAGTAACTTCGTGGGGGAAATCAAGAACCTCCTGGCCTTCCACAAGAAGCTCGCGTAACCGATCCCCTCCCTTAGACAAAAGGGTAATTAGAATAGGAATAAACATTTAGCCTCTCAAGCCCCCTCTCTTGTGGAATCATAGCCCCCTATAACTCTAGTCCTTGTCCGTCTAGCAGCCAACGATGTCGTTATTATTAATAATGATCAAAACATTACATTTCTTGGGCACACTAGCCTTTTAATAATTGATTGGGCACTCTGGGCTCTCAGCATTGTAACAATACATTATTTAAAAATGGGGGTTCAAAACCTGGGGTGTTACATCCCCTCCCCCTTATTTTGGCACTGTCCTCAGTGCATATACAAAACAGAGATCCACATCTCAAATTTATTCAAAAAGCTGCGGGTACTCTGCCCGCATGGCATCTTCATGCTCCCAAGTAGCATCTTCAGGACCGTAGCAGGTCCACTAAACTTTTACAAGCTCTATAACTCAATTCTGGAGCATTTTGACCTTTTTGTCCAATACCCGCACTGGCTAAACCTGAAAGTCTCCCTTCGTCTCTACCTGAATCAGATGCCAATCAATAATATGGTTAGGATCATGTACATATTTCTTTAGTAAAGATACATGAAATACATTATGCAAATTCATGGAAGCAAGCAATGCAAGCATGTATGCAACTGGCCCTATTCTGTCCAATATTTCAAATGGAACATAGAATTTGGCTGCCAGCTTTGTACAACTACCCAATTTTAAAGAGCTTTTCTTGGGCTTCACTTTCAAAAGTACATGCTCCCCTACTTTAAATTCTCTAGTTGTCATGTTCTTGTCTGCATAAACTTTCTATCTATCCTGAGCTGCCTTTAAATTTTGCTTAATCTTGACCACCTGGACTTCCATGTCCTTGAGCAACTCCGGCCCAAGTACCACTCTATCTGTTGGGTTGTCCCAACTCACTGGAGTATTGAATTTCCTACCATACAAGGCTTCAAATGAGCTCATTCTCAATGAAGCTAGCATACCTGGCTTGTGGATGGCTGGGTATGTTACAGATTGGTATCAGAGCTTCAGGTTGAAACACCGGGTCTCTGTCAGTCAGAGTCTTGTGGTCAAGATCAAACTTTGACTATGAAATTGAAAAGCTTAGGAGGAATGGCGTGGCAGAAGCTACGCAAGAGACGGAACATCATAGATCCTCTGTAAGGGTTCGAAGAATCGTGACCATTCCTTTTGAATTCGGGAGCAATCACCACTGCAGGATCCGAGGAGATCCGGGATTGTTGGATAGGAGGACAGGTGAACAGGGGTCGTCCGATGAAAAGGAAGCAAGGTTAAGGTCACGACTGTCGGATCCCGTTGGAGAGAGAGATCAACGGCCAGCAAGCATTGCGGGGAATCGAGTTGCACTGTAGTTAATTTCCCAAGGCAGTCCCGCAATCCAAAGCACAGTTTCCCTGAGGGGTTACGTGTCAGCGTCAGGAGAATTGTGGGGCGAAAAGCGGGTTACCCCAAACCGTCGATGCGCACCCCCGCAATTTGAAAGGCATGCAATGATGTGACATAGTGGTACTCGAGCGACGAACCTCCGAAGAGCCGAAGTAGCCTGGGAACCGTCAATCTGTGGGAGGACACGCGTCCACCGATTGCGTGCTCCGGATAAAACGCTCCGAGAAAAAAAGTGAGCAAGGAAGGGGTTTGAAGTTTGAAACTTCCGAAACCTGAAGACCCGAAAGGATCTCAGCCATTGATCTGCAGTGAGCCACGCATCACCAAATCCAAGGCTTCGGAGTCCAGAAGGAATCGTAGTCGTCAATCCGCAGGGGACACGCATCAAAGGATCGTGAGCTTCGGATAAAAATATTTTCAAGGAAAAAGGTTGAAGTTTGAGATCTCCAAACTCCAGAGACCCAAAGTAAGCCTCCACCGTCAGATTAAGGAGGACATGCGGTGCAGATCCGTGGACTCCGGGTGAAGACCCGAAGTGAATCTTGGTCGTCCGATCCAGGAGGACACGTAGCGACAGATTGGTCAGTTCGAGAATCCGGAGTTCGGGAGAATTGGAAGTGTGCTAGTTTGAAAACTCCTGAAGCCCCGGAGCCCGAAGAGTCGAAGTGATGGGGCACGATGACGTCACCAAGAGGTGATGTGAACCCTGGAACCCCCAAGTGACGTGGCTTGCGGACATCACCTGGGATGGCGTGGACACATGGGATGTGTGCCACGTGTCAGTAAGATTTGAGCGTTTGGAATATTGAAAAGTTGATTAGAACGTGACATGTGTCACCCGCCTAATTGGGCCACCTGTCCACTTCTAATATTTCGCCGCGTGGCGACAGATTGTGCAGTCCGAAGACTGAGCACTCCAGAAGGGAAAGATGTGATAGGTTACGTTGGGTCGAAAACTCCCGAAGGCTCGAAGGCCTGAGTACATATTGACCGTTGATTCCAGAGGACACACGTCGAAGGATCATCGACTTCGGGTCAAAGCACTCTGGGAGAAAGTGCAGGAGGGAAGTTTGAAACTTCCAAAGCCCGAAGAGCCGAAACGATTCATAGTTGTTGATCAGCGGGAGGACACGCGTCGACAGATCGTGAACTCCGAGTAGAAGCGTTCCGAAAGGAAGCAAGCGGAAAAGTTGAGACTTCCGAAGGCCGAAGTCCTGAAATGGAATAGAACCATTGATTTGAGGAGGACACATGGCGCCTGATTCCGAACTTCGAGTACAAAGTACTCCGAAGGAAAGCGGAGGTCGAAAGTTGAAACTTCTGAAGCACGAAGTTTCGAAGTGGATCTCGATCGTTGATCGTAAAGGAGGATGAGGACCGTTGATCTGGTCCTGGTTGAAGGTTTCGAAGTCCCGAAGCTCCGGACAAGCGCTTTCTCAGCTAAGCGCAGGGTCATGGCCGTAGTCGCATGCAATTTGAGAGTTGAGGGAAGGAGGGCTAAGGGCTGAATTGGTTGTCTCCGAGACAAAAAAGTGCTAAGGAAAGATTCAGCCGCGGTTTCTAATCGTGGTCACCTGGGAAGTGGTTCGAAGGAAGCGCCTACGCAGGGCAAAATTCTATGTCAGCCAGGGATAACAGGACGTTGTTATTTTCGGAGAATGGGGATATGATCTCCATGAACAAAAAAAAAGAAAGAGACATGTAGTATGGTTGGGCAATTTTTGTTTATCATATGCATCATTCTAACAAAATGGTCGCTTGC
>ML800084.1:49409-67106 GCA_009831015.1 Picea engelmannii
TTGTGATATTATTATCTGTGTATGAATGTATTCCACTGCGTATTTAATTATTGTTTAATTGAATCTTGGATTATGCATGCTTGCTACATATTGTTGTGCATGTTAATTCTCTTATTTTATGCATCCTTAAATTTTAAAGAAGGAAACCTGTGAGAGAGAGCTAACTAGTTTGGGAACCCAAGTACACTCTAGAACCATCCTTGTGGATTCATAGCCCTGGCTCGAGGGTGACACTGTTGTTGAGACTTGGAGCAGTGGTGTCGACAATTGGGTGGAACGTCCTTGGTCTATAGCCAGTTGGTGTCACCTTTTTATAAAGATAAGTGCTCTCTGTTGTGATATTATTATCTGTGTATGAATGTATTCCACTGCGTATTTAATTATTGTTTAATTGAATCTTGGATTATGCATGCTTGCTACATATTGTTGTGCATGTTAATTCTCTTATTTTATGCATCCTTAAATTTTAAAGAAGGTATCGGTAAGAGAAAGAAGTCCAAGGGCGGGCTGGAAGGTAGCATACCCGACCTGTGGATGGCTGGGTATGTTACAGATTGGTATCAAAGCTTCAGGTTGAAACACCGGGCCCGTATGGGTCGGGTCTATTAGTCAGAGTCTCATCGTCGAGATCGAACTCTGACCACGAAATTGAAAAGCTCGGGAGGAATGTCATGGCAAAAGCTACGTAGGAGACGGAACGTCATAGATCCTCTGTAAGCGTTCAAAGGATCGTGACCGTTCCTTTTGAATTCGGGAGCGATCGCCACTGCAGGATCCGGGGAGATCCGAGATCGTTGGATCAGAGGACAGGTGAACAAGGGTCGTCCGATGAAAAGGAAGCAAGGTTAAGGTCGCGACCGTCGGATCCCACTGGAGAGGGAGATCAACGGCCAATAGGCATTGCGGGGAACCGAGTTGCACGTGGGATAATTTCCCAAGGCGGTCTCGCAATCCAAACCACAGTTTCCCTGAGAGGTTATGTGTCAGCGTCAAGAGAATTGCGGGTTACCCCAAACCGTCGATGTCTGCCCCCGCAATTTGAAAGGCATGCAGTGATGTGACATACTGGTACTCGAGCGACGAACCTCCGAAGAGCCGAAGTAGCATGGGAACCATCGATTTGTGGGAGGACACGCGTCCACCGATTGTGTGCTCCGGATAAAACTCTCCGAGAAAAAGAGAGCAAGGAAGGGGTTTGAAGTTTGAAACTTTCGAAACCCGAAGACCTGAAAGGATCTCAGCAATTGATCTGTCGAGAACCACGCATCCCCACATCCAAGGCTTCGAATGAAAGCCACTGGGGCCAGATAAGTTTTGAAATCTGAGATTTTCCGAGTCCAGAGTCCCGAAGGGATCGTAGTTGTTGATCCGCACGGGACACGCGTCAGAGGATCACGAGCTTCAGATAAAAATATTATCAAGGAAAAAGGTTGAAATTTGAGATCTCCGAAGTCCAAAGACCCGAAGTAAGCCTCCACCGTCAGATTAAGGACATGTGGTGCAAATCCATGGACTCCGAAAGAAGACCCGAAGTGAATCTTGGTCGTCCGATCCAGGAGGACACGTGGCGACAGATTGGCCAGTTCGGGAATTCGGAGTTCGGGAGAATTGGAAGTGTGCTAGTTTGAAAACTCCCGAAGCCCGAAGAGCCGAAGTGATGGGGCACGATGACGTCACCTAGAGGTGAGGTAATAGATGAAGTACATGTACATACAACATATCGCAAGCTGGTATAATCTCAAGCCTTCGAAACCTTAAGCTAGGAAAACCATGAAAAACCTAACCACCAACTCCTCATAGCTAGGAATCACTCATAGCCAAAGTTGGTTTCTTCACCAAAGATCCTTCTTGGCCCCTACACTTGCATCCCACAAGTGTGCAAGGGGTCTCCTCTCCTCGTCTTCACCAAGCATTACAAGTAGCACTAGGGTTTCCAAAACACTAGTCTTCTTCTCTCACAAGAGCTACAAGAAACAATGCTTCTTTTACCCTCTAGGATCTATCACAAAACCTAGCTTCCTTGTCTCCCTAGGGTGAAACCCTAACCCTATCTCCAAGAACTCTAGCACTCCAAGGCAGAGTGATAATACAATGAAAAGTACAAAGGGAGAGAGAGACTAGTGTGCTTCACTCCTCATATCTCTAATACAAATGAGTCATGAATGAATCCAAAAGATCCAATATCATCTCCAACCTCTCTCACTTATTATCTTCTCTGGGTTTCCTCATGAACCCTAGCGTCTTGCTCCCTACAAGACATCTCTCTAAGACAAGTACTAAGAGTGAGCACAATGATGATGACGATGGGAAATGATTCTCTCCTTCCTTTATTTATATGAGAGGTAAGGGAGGCCAACAATATAATAGTGGTCCTAATCAAATACAATCAACCTATCCAAAGATAGGCCCACATGTGAAGTGATCCTTCTACAAGTGACACATATCAAGCTCCAAGGTTAAGACATCCAACGAGCAAGGCTCCAATGCATGAATGTTCCTCAAGAAGGTACAACGTTCCACCTCCACGAATCTTCAAAACTCCAATGCTCCTCCTAGGCCATGTGCTCCTTCGTGTCCACCCCACCTACATGATCAATCCCTCAACCCATGTTGAGATTGGATAGCAAGGAAGGTCTTTACCATGCATGGCATCCTAGCATGGAGGAGGACATTGAAACTTAGCCAAGTTGATGGGTTAATCTTTTTCTTGAAGTTGTACTTAGGAAAAAGTACATTAAATAGGTTATATTTTAATGTTGACTTAATGAGTACTTTTATAAAGTTAAACTGAGAAATAATTTAAGTTGTGGTCTTTTAATCTGGACCATTGATCTCATAAGGTGTGTGAGGATCAATCTTGACCCTCCATCCTTTTGAAGAAGGGTTTTTCACTTGCTCATTGAGTAAAAAGGAGATTGACTTGGTGAGGGGCGCATTATGCACAAGAGGGGGGCAATTTTCTGAAAAGAGAAAGAAGAGAATTGCTTGAGGGTTTGGAGAGAGAGTTTGCAGGGAGACAGAGGAGGCTTCTACACTGGGATTGGCACACATCTTCAGCATTACGGAGGTCTTTTCCTACAGATCTAAGAGCATTCGTACTAGGTGACGCAGAACCCACACAAGTAGTTGTACAGTTACACAGAGGCTCATGCAGGGGTGTCTTCTGGCATGATTTGGCTTAGGAGGATTTGCAAAAAGGGGTTGTACATTTGTTGAGGAGGTTTGGCATTTGGCTAGGCCAATTTTATTGTAAGAGATCTCTATATTTCCCTACTCAATAATAATAAAATCCAAATCTGTTGCACCGGTTTTCCCTCCAAGGTTTTTCCAGGGACGAATTGTCCAAAAATTACTTGTGTACATGTGATGTGATTGTTGTTATCTTTTACTGTTAAGTTCCTGGTTATTATTTTCTATTGCGTATTATTTATTTGTGAAGAAAACTTGGCATAATCAATCAACATAAAATTTAATTGGTTTAGTGAACTGGGTTTAGAGAAATTTCACATGGTATCAAAGCAAGATTGTTGAAGAAGCAGCATTACATTCAAATCTGCAGCAGAAAGTTCAGATCTGCAACACAGAAGTTCAAATCTATAGCACAGAATTCAAATTTGCAAAGGAAAAACATAGATCTGCATTAAAAGAGTTCAGATCTGCAAAACAGAAGAGTATATTGCAGCACAGAATCAATTTTAGAAATGGCCATGAGTATGAGGGTTGAGGATAGGCTTCAGGGGGCTCAGAATTACCCCACCTGGAAAGAGAGGGTGACTATGGTGTTGGAGGTCAATAAGGCCCTTGAACATACACCAAAGACTGCAGCTGCTCCTATAGATGCAGCCCAACTAGCCGTCTAGAAGAAGGGTGAAGCAAAAGCAAAGAGCTTGATTCTTGATGGGATAAAGGATCATGTGGTCCCGCATCTTTCAGGAAAGACTACCGCAAAAGACATGTGGAAGGCCCTAAGTGACCTATACCAAAACAAAAATGAAAACAGGATGATGGATCTGCGCAAGTAGTTGTGTGGGACCAAGAGGGCCAAAGGTGAGGGTGTGATTCCTTATCTTACCAGAATAACTCAGATCAAAAATGAACTTGCAGCACTTGGAGAAAAGACTGAGGACTCTGAGTTGGTGTGTATTGCATTGGATGGTTTTTCTAAGTCATGGGATGTCTTTGTCTGTGGAGTGGTAGCTTGGGAGAAGCTACCTGAATAACAACACCTATGGGATGATTTTGTGCAGGAAGATATCAGACTTGGTCAGTCAGGATAATCATCTTCACCACAGATTGTGGATGAAAAAGGCTTGGCTCTTGCAAGCAAAGGCAAGGGCAATAAGAAGAAAGGTAGGAAGAAGAAGAACATTGACTTTTCTAAAGTCAAATGTTTCGAGTGTCACAAGATGGGACACTTTGCCTCATAGTGTCCAAAGAAGAAAAAGAAGAACCAACCGCAGATGGCAACCTATGCAAGCAATGGAAGAGTTTGCCAAAAGCTTCGAGGAGGATTTTTGCTTCATAGCTTGTATGTGTAGCGCAGTAGTCTCAGACATGTGGTTTGTGGACAGCGGAGCATCTTGTCATATGATAGGGTGCAAGGAGTTTTTCACTAGGCTACAGGAGGGAGGTGTGAATCTGGTTATAGAGCTCAGAGATGACAGGCTCTACAAGGCACAAGGGGTTCGCACAGTCTCGTTTCAGAGGGAGTCGGGTAAACCACTCAGGTTTGTTGACGTACTATATGTTATGGGGTTGACTAAGAACCTCATCTCGGTCTCTACTCTAGAGGATAAAGGGTATGAGGTCAGCTTCCATAAGGGAAGGGTGTTCGTCATGCCACTAAGGTCAAGTGAGAAGATGAACAGGATGATTAGGGTTCGAGAAGAGGTGTACAAACTACAATTTCAACCAAGGAGAGCATTGGTTAGTACAACCACAGATATGGGTGAGTTGTGGCACAGGAGGATGGCACACTTGAGACAGGCAGTCACTAGATTGCTTAAGTTCACAGCAGAGACGCATGACCCTTACAAGGGTTGTGCAATGGGTACATATGCCCGGAGACCATTTCTACCGAGCAAGCACAGGTCCAAGGGAGTATTGGACTTGATACATTTTGACGCATGTGGTCCGATGAGCGTGGAGTCAGTGAGTGGATTCAAATACTTTGTCAGTGAGCAGACAAGGGGATTTTGATTGGTTATAGCGAGGCTTCCAAGGCCTGCAGAATCTTTGTGCCAACACTCAGAAAGATCATTGTGTGTAGGGATGTACAGTTCTAGGAGGAGCGTGCATTGAGGAGGTTGAGAGATTTGCCAACACATTTAGAGGACCAGCAGGGACAAGACTCAGGGGTCAAGACAGAGGAGGCACAGGGTTTGAGTACAGGATCACAGCAACAGACACTGGGTACAGGATCAGGTAAAAGTGTTCAGAGAGAGACTGTTGGACATGATCATAAGGAATTAGATGATGAGGAGGAGGAGTTTGATGCAGTTCCACGGGAACATGGTACTAGGCCATGGCCTAAGTGGTATAAGTCCATAGTCAATGATTCTAGGTTGGCAGGGCTTCGAGAGAGAGACTTAAGACGAAGTAAACCACCAGAGAGACTTGAGTACGTGGAAATGATGACACAGCTTATTGATGCAGAGCCTTCCTCGTATAAGCAGGTTTCACAGCATGGAGTGTGGCAGGAGGCCATGATGGAGGAATATGCCTCCATTATGAAAAATGATGCATGGGAGGTGGTGCCCAGGGCAGAAGGCAAGAAGGTGGTTGGATCCAAGTGAATCTACAAGGTCAAGCATGCAACAAATGGAAGCGTGGACAAGTACAAAGCCCGCTTCGTGGCAAAGGGGTTTTCACAGCGAGAGGGAGTTGACTATGAGGAGACTTTAGCACCTATAGCCAGGTATTCCTCGATCCGAGCAATCATATCATTGGTAGCAAAGAAGGGCTGGCGCATTCACCAGATGGACGTGAAGACTGCTTTCCTTAACGGAGTTGTTGAGGAAGAGGTATATATTGAGCAGCCAGAGCGATTTGAGGTAGGTAGCAGAGAGACACATGTGTGTAGACTAAGGAGAGCCTTGTATGGGCTCAAGCAAGCACCTCAGGCATGGCACTTGAGGATAGACAGCTACTTGAGGGAGATGGGTTTCCAGCGGAGAGAGGCTAATCCAAACCTGTATTTTCTTGCAGGGGAGGTGCCTCTCATACTGGTGTTATACGTAGATGACCTATTTCCGACAGTTGATAGCAAACTTGATAGCAAACTGCAAGGAAAACCTTGCAGTTGAGTTTGAGATGAAAAACCTTAGGTTGATGCATTACTTCCTTGGTTTGGAGGTCTAGCAGCAAGATGGGCGCTTCTTCTTGGGATAGGGGAAGTATACAGTGGAGATCTTGCGTAGGTTCAGAATGACGGATTGTAGACCCATGTCCATGCCTCTAGTCACAAACTGGAGGAAGATTGATGCATCAGATTAAAAGACAATAGACCCCACTGTCTATCGTCAGTTGATTGGATCGCTCATGTATCTGGTCAACACTCGACCATATATCAGCTTTGCAATAAACTCTTTTGAGTCAATTCATGGTGGACCCTCGAAGAGTACACTAGATAGTTGCAAAGCATGTGCTTCACTACCTCAGTGGTACAGTAGAGTACGAGTTGTTATATGAGCGTAGTGGTGGAGTAATATTGGCAGGATTTACAAATGTTGACTAGGCAGGATGTGCAAAGGATAGAAAGAGTACTTCGGGTTGTTGTTTCGGCATTGGATCGGGCATCATTTCCTGGTTCAACAGAAAGCAGAGATCAGTGGCATTAAGCTCTATTGAGGCACATGGCTGAGGAAGCTACTCTTGGCAACATGTGAGGCACTATGGTTGAGGAAGCTACTCTTGGGATTGCTCAAGCAGGAGCTAGAAGCTACTGTAATTCACTATGATAATCAGAGTTGCATCAAGCACATTGACATCATGTATCACTTCATTCGAGATTGTGTCCAGAGAGGAGTCGTGAGGCTTGACTACATACATAATGATGAGCAGATAGCAGATATTTTTACCAAGGCAATGAGCAGACAAAAATTTATGAAGTTCAAAGATCAGATGGGGTTGAGGAAAAATCCCTTCCTCGCTAAGAGGGAGTGTTGAGATTGGATAGCAAGGAAGGTCTTCCGCATGCATGGCATCCTAGCATGGAGGAGGACAATGAAACTTAGCCAAGTTGATGGGTTAATCTTTTTCTTAAAGTTGTACTTAGGAAAAAGTACATTAAATAGGTTATATTTTAAAGTTGACTTAATGAGTATTTTTTATAAAGTTAAAGTGAGAAATAATTTAAGTTGTGGTCTTTTAATCTGGACCATTGATCTCATAAGGTGTGTGAGGATCAATCTTGGCCCTCCATCCTTTTGGAGATAGGGTTTCTCACTTGCTCATTGAGTAAAAAGGAGATCGACTTGGTGAGGGGCGCATTATGCACAAGAGAGAGGCGATTTTCTGAAGAGAGAAAGAGGAGAATTGCTTGAAGGTTTGGAGAGAGAGTTTGCAGGGAGACAGAGGAGGCTTCTACACTAAGATTGGCACACATCTTCAACATTGCAGAGGTCTTTTCCTACAGATCTGAGAGCAGACGTACTAGGTGACACAAAACTGTTGAATTTAATGCAGCTGCAAGAGCCATTCTCCCTAGAGGATGGCTTAAGACCCTAGTTGTGGACTAGGGCCCCCAGTACACTCCTAGGGTTCTTGGTCTAGGACCAAGCAGTTAGAGCCATGGCAAAAGACCCTTGTGAGGGCCCCCAATAGATAACTGGGGTTTTTGGTCTGGAACCAAGCAGTAAAGACCCTTGAGAGGGCCCCCATTAGATGATTGGGGTTCTTGGTCTGGGACCAAGCAGTTTAAGTCCCTAGATATGTCTAGAGCCCCTGAATGTGTTCCAGGGTACCCATGCCTAAAGCATGGGTTAATCCTTGGTCATGTACCTTGGTGGATAGGACCCCAGATATGTTATGGGGCAACCTGGTCCTTGATCAGGTAGATCTTGGTGTAAGACCAAGATTTGTTGGTATGTGATCCTCTTCCCCTCTTCCAGGATGGTCCACAGGACCTAGAAGAGATTATGAAGATGGGCATAACCAAATGAGGGATGTATCCCATATGCAATGATGATAAAGTTAATTGGCCACCTTGAGAATTGTATGAACATGTGTTGCCACTATGTAAACCTTTCCTAAACCCCCTACTTGTTTGGTTTTTGAGTTTTGAGTTTGATTGGGGTTTGTATTATTGTTTTAGGGCTTAATATGAAAAATATTAATTAATGTTTAATTATAACATATTTAATTAATATTTATATTAATTTAATATGTTATTTTTAATTTTATTTTTTAGAGCCTGGCCCTAGCCTAAAACTATAAATACAAACCCTTTCCCCTCACTTTACACTAACTCATTTATCTTCTCTCCCATGTGTGGCGAATTGCTCTGAGATCTCCTATATGTGCTGCAGCCCTCCTTTATCAGTTCAGATCAGCCTTCTTTATTTGCTGTTGATAGGTCCATTGGCCTTGCTGTGTTGAAGATCTTTCTGCTGCCAGGTATCTTCACTGTGCTATGAGTTGCTGAGCTGAGGTTCTCTCTTGTTTGCTGTTACAAGGTGTTTAAAAGGCTGCCGCCCTCTCAACTGCTGCTTGTCTGCTGCTAGCCGTCCCTCCACTAAGCTAGCGGAACCCTCCTTGACACTGTCGTCCCATCCATCTTGAGCAGATCCATGCTGCGGCACCCTTGTTGGGTTGCTGGACCTTATTTATAGGCATTCGTCCCTGCTTCATTATCTTTACTGTGTGAGGGTTACTTGTTGTGTGAGGGTTTGCTTCCAGAACTTGCTTTGTGGGGTTTTGGGTGTGTTTGTGTGAGGTCTTTCATGGTGGCATATCAGTGCTATTTTCTCTTTGATAAAGAGATCTAACCCTTGAGGTATATCCATGACTCAAAGACTTGTCTGAGCATACTTCAGTGGCTTACTATCTCTCATATGTGTTATGTTCTGCTTCATCATACAAAGGTAAGATTATCAAGAGGTAAGTTGCAGTTTTCTGTTCTATTGCATTGCTTATCCTTAGATCTATTGTTTAGCATGCTTTGATATTATTGTCTAGTTCAGATTTATTCAATGTRCATGCTCAGATATATATMTACAGTTCAGATCTGATTTAGAAATACATCTACAGTTCAGATCTAAATGTATTGCTCACTCAGAAATTGTTTATGGTTAGATCTATCTACTATGCTTGTTCTGAATTAATTTCTAGTCCAGATCTAAGTGTTTTGCTCACYCAGAAATTGTTTTTGGTTAGATCTATCTACTGTACATGTTCAGAATTAATTTATAGTTCAGATCTAAGTGTTTTGCTCACTCAGAAATTGTTTATGGTTTAGATCTATTTACTGTACATGTTCAGAATTAATTTATAAGTTCAGATCTAACTACCTAGCATGCTCAGAATATTTTTGGAGTTCAGATCTGTATAAGTTTAATGTGTTCATGCTGATCTTGTCTACAGAAAAATTTTGAAAAGTAAATTCTTGTTTTCTTTCCCTAATTCTAACACCACACAGGTAGTCGTACAGTTATGCAGAGGCTCATGCAGGGGTGTCTTCTGGCATGACTTGGCTCGGGAGGATTTGCAGAAAGGGGCCATACATTTGTTGAGGAGGTTCGGCATTTGGCTAGGCCAATTTTATTGTAAGAAATCTCTATATTTTCCTGCTCAATAATAATAAAATCCAAATCTGCTGCACTAGTTTTCCCTCCAGGGTTTTTCCAGAAACGAATTGTCCAAAAATTACTTCTGTACATGTGATGTGATTGCTGTTATCTTTTACTGTTAAGTTCCCGGTTATTATTTTCTGTTGGTATTATTTATTGGCGTTGTCTAACTGTTCTATGTTTTTTCCTTTTTTGCCGGAATCCGGTGACATAAATTTTCATGAAATTACTATTTTTTGTTGTTTAAATTGCATTTCTGAATGCAGAAATGGATTCAGAGTGCTGAAAGTCACCTAGGGCACTCGGATTGTACAGAAATAACCACTCCAATCTGCAGATTCAACAATTTCTCGCCGGATTTCGGGCTTATATCCCCGAAAAAGGGCAAAAACGTAGAACAGTTAGACTACGTGTTATTTATTTGTTAAGAAAACCTGGCATAATCAGTTAACAGAAAATTTGATTGGTTTAGTGAACTGGGTTTAGAGAAATTTCACAACCCAAGCATCCTCAAGTCAAGCAGAAGCCTCCATGCAACTCGCGAAGGATGCCCACAACATCTAGGGCTCAACGCCCTCCTCCAAAAGAAGTCATTCTCCCAAGCAAGCATTCAACCTTTGTGTGGCCATCATGAAGAAGTCACCAAGCTCCATAGGCTTCCAACACTCCAAGAAAGAAAGACACATAAGCACCAAGATGAGGTCTAGCAATCAATGAGCAAGCCACTTCATATGTGTATGTCGATCACGACACATCCAAGGGTCACCCATACACCATGCACCACACATCACATAGAGAACTACCAAGCATTCAACTTTTGTGTGGCCATGATGAAGAAGTCACCAAGCTCCATAAGTCTCCAACACTTCAAGGAAGAAGGCCACATAAGTACCAAGATGAGGTCTAGCAATCAATGAGCAAGCCACCTCGTATGTGTATGTCCATCACAATACATCCAAGGGTCATCAATACAACATGCACCACACATCACATGGAGAACTCCCAAGCATGGTGTAAACACTTTCAAAGTAACCCTGAAATCTAACAATCCAGGTATGGTATATACCACATGTTTCCATAACACTGAAAATTCACTTGGAATAGATAAAGGGATGCTAGGCTAGAAACAGATAAACGCAAGAAATCATGATATCAAGTTGCACCTATTTATTGATGACATCACAGGTCTTACACCAATGCAATTTGGGATTTTACCATTCTCTCTTTTTAATGACCAATCGACCTCTTCTCTTAGAGTCAATCAAGATTCAAATGTAAACATAATTTAATCATGATTTAATCAGAATTTAACGTGATTTAAACTATGTGTAGGCATTCTTGTGCACTATTCACCAGCATAATCACTATATATGTTACTCCATCTCAATGGCCTTGACCCTCACTTTACATCATGAAAAATAAATAAGACAAATCCAAAGAATGGTTTTAAGTTAAAATATATGCTTTTGTCAACAGTGGCTTTCCGGGTCGTGGTTATCCAAGTTAGTGAAAGTAGGTAGCTAATATAGCCCCCATCAGGGTTCAACTCCTACCAAGTGACATGCTTGTGCTTGTGCTAGAACCTGTAAATGCACACCAATGTGCAACAGTGATTAGGGCCAGGTGGAAGTACTGGCCAACTTTGGCGGAATGGATACCCCTGCTCGAAGTTGTTTAGCCAAAAAGCGACCGAATTGAATGGTGCTAACGGATCACCCATAATGCTAAATCTGGGCATATTAACCTCATTGTGATAAGAGGAAGCTTTCTTTTGTTCATTTTTTGCATTTTGGCAACTTGATCTCAAATCTGAGGTTTCGTGATGGTCTTCACCATATGGAATGAATATGTATACAATTCCCAGGAGTATTTTACATGCCAAAGTTAAAAGTTGTTAGAATATGAAAGATTGTGCTCGTTTTACCATTGACAATACCCTTGTCACCCAACCATAGGCCGAAGCCACCCTCCGAGCACCTTGACCTTGACAGAGAAGAATACTGGTAGCAATCAATAGCCAAGCAAGGCTAATGCACCAAGCAAGAATAGAAACCAAGCTGATCAGATAGTCCCACCCAGAAACTGGCGCAACACCTTTCCCAAAAACTTGCGCACAAAACTGCCAATTGCAGTGCGCAGAAACTGCTCTCTGCAATTCTGAGAAGTGTGAATAATGAGAACTAGTGCCCTATATTTATAGAGGTCTGCCAGATTTACTGGGGCCGACTTCTCCTTCTGGGTACTAATTAATTCACATTAATTATATTTCTGCAGCCGACATCTTGTCTAGGGTTTCCTTTACTTCTTTGCTTCCTTCCGGAATATTATAATCTCGTCATAGGTCACAATAGAGGTTCATACCTCCCGAAGCTACCATAATATCAACAAAAGCATCCTCTCTTCTTTCCAAGGGGATCATCAGATAGTAGATACAGCTCCTAGAAAACAAAAATATACTCGATTGACCCTATGCTATTTATAAATATTCAAACTGGATCAATTATCTCGTCAATGAGATCATTATGCTAAGCTGTCTTCTCTTCTCTGCACTAAAGTATAGATAGACACCTTCCATATAGAACTCTAGATGCTAATTCCTAACCTCTTACCAGCAAAGAACAACAATAATGAGATTATTCAGGTGGATATTTATTGGGAGTAGTTCATGCTAATTGGACTGCACCTCCTATCCCTTTGACAAAAATTATCCTTCTATGTTCGACACATCATATCAAGGACCAAACCATCATCGCCTTGGCTACCTTCAACAATGTTTGTAAATTGTCTTGGACAAATTAAAGTTGGATCTCACTCAGATCAACATAGATCACAATGAACCTAGAGAAGAGCATACTTGCATACTTTGCTCTTTGGAGGCTGAGATTGTGGAACATTTTGCCTTTTGGCATCCAGTATGAGATTCAAGGAAAATATTAATGTCCCTTGACCTACTTTGGTGACCAGGCATTACTATAATTCCATTATATTTCATTATTGTTTATTCATGGATTAAGGAAGGTATAACAGTACCTTACTTAGATATGAGAATCAGATGTCTAGGGAAATGTTCAGAGATGGACAATACTCATTACGACATAAGCAAATCTCATCTAGATCGTTGCTTATCACTTCCCTCTTCTTGATATTCACTTTTGCCAGAAGCAGAGCTTGATTCTCATAATTCTGCTAGCCACTGTACACTAGCAGGGACCAAACTTGAAACAACAAGTTACAGAACGTACTATTCAGCAGAACTCTGTGAATTTCTAGGATGTCTAACAAACAGATGAGTTGACACCTTATTTAAATAGAATTTCTCAACGTTGGAAAATATAAGAGAAACTCTGTCTTGTCAGGAGTTACTCTACTTCTGCCAAAAAATGTACAGAATGCCTCAAGGACCACATGCTCTTCTCTTGGTGGCATTCTCAGCCAAGTTCTATAGGAGTTTAAAGTGATTAACAAGCAAAGATAATCATTGTGACTGGTATTGATGTTGTTTCCCACTTTATGATATTGACTTTATGGCAGTTTTGCTGCACTCAATTGCAATAGGTGTGTTGCACTTAATTTGGAAATAATTTAGGCACTCCCTTGGGATTCGGGAATCTAAAGATGATTAAGTTTATAATCCTATTGCGTCATGTATGGACATTAATATAAATTCTTTGTTTCTTCTCAAATATGTCATGTTTTGAACTGTATATGCAAGCTGAACATCTTTTGACCAGGTTATTGATCTATATGCTAGATGGTTTATCAATGCTTAGCAACTTCAAATTCAAATTTCATTTTAACTGTAACCTAAGTAGCCAGGGTGTGTGGTGTAAGTGCGTTTATGCCAGTTTTGAAATCCAGATGCAGTGGGGGAGTGTGTAATTAAAATTGAAAATAAAAAATTAAGAAATGTGTTTACAGTTAAAATGGAAAATAATATGAGAATGAATTTAATGTTAAAGTCAGTTTGTTGGCAGGTGGTCCCCAGAGAGGTCACACCACCCTCATAACAGATCCATGTTATGGGGGTTAACAACCCTTGTAACAGCTTGGTTGATGCCCCATATAACAGTTGTTATAAGGTTCAACACACCCCCATAACAGAACTGGGCATGTCACGATAACAGGTAATTCACATAAAAATCCCATCAGGAGATGCAGGAAATCTGATCTTTGTGACTGGTATTGATGTAGTTTCCCACTTTATTGTATTGACTTTATGCCAGTTTTGCCACACTCAATTGTAATAGGCCTTGTGTGCTTGTTGCACTTAGTTTGGAAATAATTTAGGCACTCCCTTGGGAAACTAAAGATGGTTAACTTGATAATCATATTGGGTCATGAATGGACTATTAATATAAATTCTTTGTTTCTTCTCAAATATGTCATGTTTTGAACTGTGTATGCAAGCTGAACATTTTTTGACCAGGTTATTGACCTATATTCAAGATGGTTTATCAATGCTTAGCAAAATTCAAATTCAAATTTCATTTTAACTGTAACCTAAGTAGCAAGGGTGTGTGGGCGTAAGTGCATTTCTGCCAGTTTTGAAATCCAGGTGCAGTGGGGGAGAGTGTGTGTGTAATTAAAATTGTAAATAAAAAATTAAGAAATGTATTTGCAGTTATAATGGAAAATAAATGAGAATGAATTTAATATTAAAATCAATTTTGTTGGCAGGTGGTTCGCAGCCAGGTCACAATACCCTCATAAAAGATCCATGTTATGGGGGTCAACAATCCTTGCAATAGCTTGGATGATGCCCTGTATAACAATTGTTACGGGATTCGACACACCCCTTTAATAACTCAGCATGTCACCGTAACAGGGGATGCACATAAAAATCCCATTGGGAGATGCAGAGTGTGTCCCACAACAGGCTGGGATGCATCGTCCCACAAATGTTTAAGAGACAGATGGACCCAATGAAGGTTGCGTGTAACTCAGCAGTGGATGCACACAGCCTAGCTACACTAAGTGTAACGTAGATGTCTGCTTGTGGGTTTCTTGGCATCTTCTAACCCTACAAACTTTTAAAACTTTCAGCATAGTTATGCATCTATAATGTTGCACATAATTTTAGTTGAAATATAAATATTTTGGGGTTTCAAACTTTCCTGAACTGTTTTGGCCAATGAACTTATCAACCTTCCAAGCATTGGATATAAATACATGCTAAATTCTTCTACATGATCCTTCTATGGGGTATTGCCAATTTTCGGGAGACTGGTATTGATGGATAGTCATAGAACCAACCCATTATAAACATGAAGTTGCAAACTTTGGGAGAGGCCAAACACATTCTAAGAAATTTTAAATAGCAAGTCAAAGGCCTCTTAAGGTATTGTTACTTTCATGAAACACTGTGCGGTGGCACATAAAAGAACTATGTCAGCAATAACAATTTCTTCAAAAACACGTATTTTCAGCAATAATGATCAAAGTCTAACTTTGAAAAGTGAGTTGTACAATTTTTTGAGAACTGTATAGAAGCCATAACATATTTTAAAGAACTACATAAAAACCAATAAAGCATCAAAAGCATTACAAAATCATTTTGGAACACAAATTATTAAATAATTAAGAAAATGTGTACGCCGGACAATGAAAAGATCAGCAAATTTACAAAATCAAACATTAAATTTAGAAAATTCCCCAAAATACACGTGGAGCCTAGTTCATTTCTAGCATAGCTTTGTTCAAGGATTTCACAAAACTTAAGTTTTAAGGAGCATATAGATATTTTGCATAAAATAGATTTTAAAAATGCAACTAGATCTTACTTTATCAACAAAATCTTCTGCTATATCTATGAGAATGTCTTCAACTTCGGAATCTAACTTCTCACTAGGGTCAATCTGCATCCAAAAAAAGAAAATTATGCATTCAAAAATCAAGTGATTCCCGTCCTTGATAAGACATTTGAAAAGAATACTTCCCATAATAATTGTAGCCCAAGAGCAAGTTCAATTAATTCGATAATGCAAGCATTAAGAACCATGGATAAAAAAATTGAAGAAAAGTATATAAATAGTTTAGCACAGATAAAAAAAACAAACAAGAATAATTAATTTCCTAGCTGGTATCTGTAGCATAACTTTTTCTATCAGTACGCAAACCTCTGTATATGCTACATTGAACAGAATCATTATTCCAGAAATAACACATGCTTGCTTGCTGCTCGTTAGTACAAATCATTAGAATATGATGTCAATAATGAACCTGGGCAACTAACTCTCGGACGCTTCTCTTGCCAAGGATCCGATTACTCATTTCAGTCGCTTGATCGTTACTTCCAGCGGGGATTGTATTTCCTGATGCTAATATACCAGAAGGTTGGGCTCCTGTTGATGTGGGGGGCTTTTGAATTGTCATCCCTGGTGTCCGGGACGTCTGTTGTTGCTGTTGCACACTGTGCAAAGGCTGTGGTACACGTTGGTGTTGATATTGTTGAGAATGTTGCTCCTGCAACTGATGGGGCTGCTGCTGCGGTGTCAATGGAAGTGACTGCTGCTGTGGTTGACTATGTTGTGACCTCTGTGGCAGAACTTGCTGCTTAAGATGTGATTGGTAGGAAGGTGAAGTTAATGGCATGCCAGATGGGTGCATTTGCTTTCCTTGAGTCGGCATCCACTGTTGTTGATGGGAAAGTGCACTAGAGACCGCACCGGACTGTCCACCTTGGGAAATACCAGACAATTGAGAGTTCATTGACCCCATGGATGGCATTCTTTGCAAGTTTTGCACATGCATCTTCTGCAAAAAACACAGATTCTGATTTGAAAGTGATTTCATGATTCAATAAAAGCATAAAAGCTGGTACAATTATTCGACTAGCCAAAGCATTTTGTCATAATTGAGAAGTAGATCAGAAATTATTTCAGGCAAAAGGATGCATTTAATGGGCTAGGTGATAATTATGTCCACTTCTCATGAATTTTACTGCAATGGTAATCATTCAGCCATTAAGTCAAACAGACAAGCTAGATAAGATAAGATAAGATAATTTTATTAATATTCAACAAATGACCACAATAGTAGGTCAATGGGACACAGAAGTACAACCAGTGTTAGTGGGAGTGCAAAAGCTACTCCTGACCCTAATACACAAAAAGCATAAAGCTCAAAAACTAGACAATAGTACTCAAAAATAGTACAGATACAAAACAAAACCCTTGTTGAACATAAAATGCGGATATCAAGTGACATCAGAGCTATAAGGAAGGTGAGAGGAGAAAGAAGAAGAGGACTTCCCAAGTGTCCTTGATCACTGAGAAGGGGTCCATAAACTGTCTAATAATCTTATCCGGAGAGAACCCAGGACTAAAGGGACCAGGATGTCTGATCTTGTCTGGACATCAACCATCAGCCACAACTCTCCTAACACTCAAGGTCATCAAGAAGAATTTGGCGAAGGAGCTATGAGTACTCAATATGGAGGAGCAAGCAGCAGAACTATGCCATGTGTGAAAAGTTAAAACTCCTCAAGGCCCTGGTGGGAACTGGTAAGCCAGCTGCAGGTCCAGAGGTGTGAGGTCTCACTGATATGGAAACCATTATCGCTTCAGAATTTGCACATTGCTTACAGTCATCTGCTATTGAGATTGAGGGCAAAAAGGAAGTGATCAGCCTCAAAGGGTTTGTCTTGGGTGAACCATGTAAAATATGTCACTTGAAACCCATCACATACCTCAATGAAAGAGCTACACAGCTTTGGTTCGAGTGTTGGAATAAAGTGGTGAGGGATCCACCTGACTTCCTGTACAAACTCCCCCCCAATCTCACAATATAAAGGGCAATAGAAGATAAGGTGACTCAGAGCATCAAGAGAGTATCTAAAAGGGGCAGCCTATCAAGTAGAAATGCCAACAAATTGGAGGTGCAAAGATGCCTAAGAGAACCAACTTTGTCG
>ML800084.1:75205-89128 GCA_009831015.1 Picea engelmannii
GTGTACTGTGCATGTGTGTGATTGTTTATTTATTACTGCTCATTATTGGATAATAATTCTACATTGATATAACATTTGAAGAAAAAGGATTATAATTACGTTATTACTGATTCACCCCCCCTCTCAGTAATCCAACAGTTTTGTATGTGCCGCTTAAGTCCAGTTACATATGATCGAATCAAACGTTATGTTGGTATCTTGGGAACTCGCGTAGCCAATGTTTCCCAGCATGTAAATTCGTCCACATTTCCCTTTTGTTGTAGTCTAGTGAGTTATGGAAGAAAACCTTCCTCTTCGATACCCTGGAAACTTTTAAAGAAACCATCCTTCAATGTATTCCAACTAATCAAAAAATATGTCTTCTTCCACCACATGTACCAATTGTATGCGTCTCCTTCTAGTTGCATGGAAGCATACTTGATTTTTAATCATCGATATTGATACAATGAATTTCAAAATACTCTTCTTGTTTGTTAAATCATTCCATGACTTGTTTCTCATTTCCGTCAAACTTTGATAATTCCAGGTTTGCTCTCATCCGGTACGCAAAAATTGGTTGATTCGTATATGACAAAAATTGGTTAGTGAATACTAAGCTATGAGGGGTCATGTTTGGTTGTTGAGTTGTGGTACTAGAAGGACTTAGCAGTGGATTAGAAGTGCTTGAAGAATTTGGTTGTGGGATGGCAGTACTTAAAGAACTGACTTACTACAAGATTTGTTATGAGGTCCTTCAGTTCAACATGATTTTTATTAATTAGATTTTTTATTTTTGTTTGTTCTTGTTGTAGGTCACTACGGTTTTTAGTAATCAGTTCCTCTAATTGGTTGTGTTTCTTTTGAAAGTCATTACTAAGTTCATCATACTTTGTGGCATTCAGCCTTTGTTGCTCTTCTAACCTTTCCAACCTTGAATTTATCTCGACATTTTTCTAGTAACTGGTGGGGTGTTTTTACACTCAATATTGACTAAGATTAACTACTGTGGAATTTCCTAAATTTTTGAAACAGTACGATTGGATTTCAATTATACAACATGTCTTACCAAATTGTATGGCAATGGAATGTGCACAGAAAATGGCATACAAATGGTTGTGGGTGGTATGGCATTGGCAGATGGAGGAGTAGGGGCAAATTGTACGGTCAATGGCTAACAAGTTGGTAGGTGCAATAGCTAAGTGGAGGAACCGTACAGCTTTGTTCGAACCCACTCTAATACCAAATGAAGTGATTAAAATGTTCGATTGATTTACTCAACAGGTGCCTTTCCATTAAAAGTTATGATCCTTCATTAACCTAACCTTTCAATATTTTCTTATTATCATTTATTTATTATTTTTATTATACTTTTAATTTATTATTATTTATTAGCTTTTATATCTTCTTCAATATTAATGTTAAATCATGTAACAAATTCAGCCTTAACTTATGCCAAATCAACAAGACATATAAGTGCTAGAAGTTACAAAATTAGGAAGAAATAGATGGATGAAAATCAAATCTGCACTAGAGGGAAACTTGAACAATGGAAAACCTCATATATATGCACAAAGATGAAGTTCATGTACATACTATAGCCTTATCCGAAGATTAGTACAATCCTTTAGTTCTCCAAAACTCTAGCTAAGAAAAACCAAGAAAACCTTAGTTCACACCAAGGAGCTCCAACAAGCAAGCATTGCAGAAGCATGTCCTCCAAAGCAAAATGTCTCATCTTCTTCTTCTCTTCCATAAGTACAACCTAGGATTTCATCTCAAAACCCTTATTTCAAGGGATGAAACCCTAACCCTAGTATCCAAGAATCTCCAAGAAACCCTAGTGACTCTGTGACAAGAGAGATAAAGTGCAAATGAAGATAACTCAAGAGAGGAAGACTAATGTGCTCCTTAGCCACCTCTCTAACACAAGATAATGAAGAAGAATAAAAATTATGAACAAACCCTCTCTCCTTCCTCTATGTATACTAGCGCAGATCCATATTAACTCTGGGTCTATCATGAGCCGAGAGGAATCAAATTCCTCGATACGCAATTTTTTTGAAGTACAAAACTTGAAGAAATGTTTGCATCTTGAAGGATTTGAAGCCTCAAGACATTGAACATTTTTGAGGAACTAGAAGGCTGCCCAACAGGCCTATCTTGTGACCTCTTGTTGGGCTCTAAGTTTACATTATCAAAGTTGTCCTTGCTATTGTTATAGGACAGCAAACAAGTTTGAAATTTTTGCCAAGAAAACTCCCTTCAAACTGATGGTTAAGTGCTCTTTTATGGTGCCCTTGCAAGTGGTTTTAGAACTGATGTTAGCACATGCAAATACCATAAAACAAATAGATCTACGCTGGATCTTGGAATTGGTCGAGGATCAACTCAAACTCAGCCATGACTCGGACCAATCTGCTTTTAATGACTCGGTTTACTAAAAAATACATAAAATATTTAGATTTTAATGAAAATTATATATTTTAAAGATTCTAAACCATTAGAGACAAAATATGCAAAGTCTATTCATGTATATACCTTGTAATACATATCAAAAACAAAATTGAAAATACATAATCAATGAGGCTCTAAATGGCCTCTAGAGTCCAAAAAAAATGCTACAATCTAGTGGCCTTCTACATAGTACATAAGTACAAATCATTGATCAACATGATCAATCATCAAACTCATCACAACTCCTCCAAGCTTAAAGATGGGTTGTAGCCTCCTCACTTAGATTCCAAATCCACCACAAACAACCCTAGATAATTGCCAAACAAGCTACAAGCTCACTCTAAATCACTACTCTTCAATGTTGGTCCAAAACTCCAAATGCTCACAAATGCTCAATGAGAGAGGCGTGAGGCAAACAGAGGGGGGGGGAGTCTCTTTATAGTTTTTTGGTAGGGTTTAGGTTGCTAGGAATTAGGTTTTAGGTTTGTCTTTTAAATTGACTTTTCCATGAATTGCATTGTGGTGGGGTCCCTGACCAACTTGGCCAAGTAGGTACAAACTTGACCGAGTTGGACCTATTTGGTACCAAATTGGTCGAGTTATGCATTCACTCAACCGATTTGGTACCAAACCTATCCCCCAAACCAAGTAGAGGGTTGAGTTGACTCGATCAACTCGACCGAATTTGAGTTTGTATGAACCGATTTTTTAAAACACTATCACTAAGTACACCATCTCCATGTGCAAATCCATCAAAGCCCATCCAAGGGCTAATCATACACCATGTACCCAAAATCTCATGAAGGACTCCCAAACATGGTGTAAACACTTTTGGAGTAACCCCAAAAAATAACATTTCAAAGGTGTCTTCTCAATTGCTAACCCAATGTGTTCCCTCTATTGACTATGACAACTAGCTTGCAACTTTTTTTTTCTCCATAATTACTTCTTCTAGACTCTGGTTAATGATTTCTTGTATTTCAGAGACACTTATTGCTTGAAGCATTTTTCTTTTCTTCGTGCTCATTTTCTCTTGGGTTTCCATGGTCTTCATCTCGATACATTCATATTCTATTCTATTTTTACAACTAGATTTTTTACCGAGTGGTTCAATTCCTCCTCTAGGAGTTCAATTGGTCCAATAGTTTTTCATATCATTGTGAAAGATGCATTTCTTGGATCACTATGTTCCTCTCGTACCTTTTGTCATCTTGTTTTTTGAAAAAAAATGGTATTTGGTGATTTTTCCAAAGTCAACATTCTTGCACTATTGACTACAATAGTACAAACAATGACATTTGTTCAACTCTACTTCTCTTAGAACAAGTTTCATCTATTTTGAAGGTGTCTTCCCGATTGCTAAACCAATGTGTTTGTTCTATTGACTATGACAACCGGCTTGCAACTTATTTTTTCTCCATAATTACTTTTGCAGGACTCTAGTTAATGATTTTTTTTATTTGAGTTAGATTCTAATTGCTTCAAACTTTTTTATTTTCTTCGTACTCATTTTCTCTTAGTTTTCCATGGTCTTCATCTTGATATTGTTAAGTACCTGAATAGATCCGAAGATAAATATAAAAATAACCAAGAATCTCAACAAGAATAATCCAAACCATTCACCATAGCATGAACACAAGATGTAGACAAAACCCTTGAGGTAGGGTAACACCATATATTAATCCTTATGGAAGGATAAAACTCCTCAAGCAATCCTTGCTAATACAATCACAATATTCTTCACTATGTTTCATTACATTGCTTACACTTCTTTATATAGTTCTCTCTATCTCCTAGGAATCTTCTAGAGAGATTTCTCACATTTATTACATCTAACTACCATAGTGGGCATTTATTAATATAGTGGACCTAGTCCACCTTACATTAAATGATCCATTCTCATATATTAAATGACTTCCACTAATAATACATAACCACATTCCCATTGGATACCTCCCTAGGTACCCCATATTACCTCCCTAGGTATACTACATTCCATCCCCCTTCACATGTTTCGTCCTCGAAACATGAGAAGAAACCATACAATATGACCGGCTAAGCAATGTAACCAACTGGTACCAAATACGACCATCCATCCATCCCAATGGAAGTCAAACATGATGTCCATTTGTTGCCTTGCCACCCTGATCTTGCTCTGCATCATGTCGGGGTTGCCATGGGATTGTTTTTGTAGCCTGAGTTTTTCCCGTAGTGTCGGTAGTCCTCCATGCACCTCTTGATCGGTTTCCTATCTGGTGCCTTGTTGGTGCATAAATGTGTTGATGCACACACCCTTGCCTTGATGACTGTTGTGTCTCTATATGATGCGGATGGCAATATACAACAATTGTAGGAACCTATTCTTTTTTCTTCAAATCTACAACACATTGTGCCTTTGAGTCAATGACCTACTTAGCTTCCTGACTGTGTCCTTCTTGTGGTTTTGCTTCATCTCCTTCTGTAGACTCTGCTCCAATTCAATTTCGAACTCGACAATAACTGTTTGCTGGCCTCTGTGGGCCCATCTTTCTTATTAAGAGGCACATCCTGCAATGTGATTTTCTTTTTCTTGTACCATAACTTCAAAAACTTCTTTTGCACATTAATATTGATGGTACCCACTAATTCTATCCAAAGATACCCCAAAACAATATCCACTTCATCCATATCCATAGCATAAAAATCTGAATGCAACACATTTATCCATATTGAGCTTCAAATCTTTAAAAATTTTAACATAACTTGCAATCTATTAACCAACTGAATATTGATAAATTTTTGTTTGCAACTAGGGTTAATAGAAACAATGACATTTTCTTTGTGAATACAACCATGAACCTATAATATAGATTTGCCACCTGAACTCTTGTTTCTCCCTTTAGTAGCATGAGACCATTTATCTAAAAGAAATTTTTCAAGTGTTTCATTAGAAAGTGCCATCAATTGGCTATAGCTATGTGATTGCCACCAATTGGCTACATCACCTTTTAAATAACATGATACCCAATGTTTCCAATTCTCTTTCGAAAATGACTTCAAGTATTTTATAAATTCTTCGATATTAGGGCCATGTGATTGCCACCAATTGACTGCATCACCTTTTAAATAACATGATACCCAATGTTTCCAATTCTCTTTTGAAAATGACTTCAAGTATTTTATGAATTCTTCAATATTAGGGCCATCATCTTTTCTAGTAAAAAACATCTTTCTTGGGATAAATCTTGAACACAAACTAGGATTAAAAATAACTTACTGAAAAAAATCGCGGCTTTTTCCGGAAAAACCCTGAAAAACTGTTGAATTTAAAATGTTCATAACTTCATTTCCCGGACTCCGTTTCGGCTGATTTTTGTTTTTGAAATTGGATATTTTTCCGAGAGGAATTCAAATATCCAATTTGTCTTGTCGAATTCAACTCAGAAAGCTTCAGATCTGAACCTGAAGTGGGTCGCCCTCTTTTTTTCCCTAGAAAAATTCTACAAAAAGAGCAAAAAACTCTTCCCTTCTTTGGCCAAGGAAAGTGCTCTGATACCAATTGTTAAGTACATGAATAGCTCTGAAGATAAATATAAAAATAACCAAGAATCTCAACAAGAATAATCCAAACCATTCACCATAACATGAACACAAGATGTAAACAAAACCCTTGAGGTAGGGTAACAGCATATATTAATCCTTATGGAAGGATAAAACTCCTCAAGCAATCCTTGCTTATACAATCACAATATTCTTCACTATGTTTCATTACATTGCTTACACTTCTTTATATAGCTCTCTCTATCTCCTAGTAATCTTCTAGAGAGTTTTCTCACATTTATTACATCTAACTACCATAGTGGGCCTTTATTAATATAGTGGACCTAGTCCACCTTACATTGAATGACACATTTTCATATATTAAATGACTTCCACTAATAATACATAACCACATTACCATTAGGTACTTCCCTAGGTACCCCATATTACCTCCCTAGGTATACTATAGATACATTGATATATCATTCTCTTTTTACAACTGGAATTTTTACGAAGTACTTCAATTCCTCTCTAGGAGTTCTATAGGTCCAATAATTTCATATTATCATGGTAGATGAGAGGTTTTTTGGATCACTTAGTTCCTCTCCTTGTACTTTTTGTCATCTTATCTTTTGAAAAAAATTGTATTTGGTGATTTTTCCAAAGTGGGCATTCTTGCACTATTGACTACAAACAATGCCATTAGTTCAACTCTAGTTCTCTTTGAACAAATTTGAGGGGACAGCACAAATGGGTGGTACAATATGGGTATTCAAGTTTATGAATTTTTTTCCTTCCATTATCATCAAGGTCTTTGAACGAACCTGAGATCTTAGAGTAAACAAATTTTGATGTTAAGCAGATTTATGTTTGCTAGGAGCAAGATGAATCTTTATTAGTGGGACATCCTTTAGTATGGAAAGAAGTATATAAGAAGGTTTTGATCAAGATCTCTTGCTTTGTCTTATACAAAGTTCCATCTTTAGAAATAACATGATCTATTTTGCAAGTGTCTTCCTGATTGCTGACCCAACATCTTCCTTCCATTGACTATGACAATTAGCTTGCGAATTATTTTTTGACCTTAATTACTTCACAACTCTAGTTAATGATATCTAGTATTTAAGTTAAACTCATTGCTTCAAACTCATTTTCACTTGGGTTTCCATGGTCTTCATCTTGATTCATTGATATACCATTCTCTTTTTACAATTGGATTTTTCACTGAGTAGTTATATTCCTCTTCTAGAAAATTCATAGGTCCAACAGTTACTCCTATTCTCGTGATAGATGGATTTTTTTTATTGCTTGGTTCTTCTCCTTTTACTTTTTGTTATCTGTGTAGTATTTTGAAAATGTTGTATTTGGTAATTTTTCTGAAGTGAGCATTCTTACATCAATGACTCCAAACAATCCATTTGTAGTTCTCTTTGAATAAATTTCAGGGGACAGCAAATGGCGGTGGTAAGGTATGAGACTTACGATACCCTCCCAAATATGGAAAATATAGAAAATATGAAAAATCAGTAATTTTATAGTTAATTATCATGATTAATCATAAATAAGCACAATGTTACATCCAATTCAAATAGTTGAATTCATACATCCTTGCATCATACAATGGTACATCCTTACATCACCATCTGACATGGATTATATACGCCATTGTTGATACCGAAGATGCCTTGGAGGGATTTATCCATGGATTTTGAACTAGGTCTACTTAGGACACAAGAGTTTGATGCTTTATTTGTTGCAGTTGATAGGCTTTTGAAGATGGCACACTTCATACCTTGCAAGAATACCAGTGTGTACGCGACTTATTGCATGAAGTTAATCTTCAAGGAAGTAGTGTGCTTGCATGGACTGCTGAGATACGAACTTCCTCAGTCACTTTTGGAGAACCCTTCTTCTAGTTGTTACTATACCGTTTGGTTTTTACCTTTAGCAAAGAGATGTACAGGCATTCGTTAATTTGTTATTATTCTATGCAGCATTCAAGTCCCACTGACCTGTTTTGGTCAATAGTGGGCATTAATATAGTTTCTATTTCTATCTCAATCTCGAAAAGCATAATCTAAAAAACCAAGAATTTAGAAAATTCTCAGTCTCTAATTGAAGTTGGTAGGAGCACATATTTAAGTACTAAAGGAATATATGAGCCCATTTGATAAGAGAATTATCATCTAAACTAAAGGGACAATACACCCATAATATACAATCTAACAATATGTTTGAAATATATTGGTCCAGTCTAGGGGAAGAGGACTGCTGAGAGAGATCAAAAGTTGGTAGGAGCACTTATTTAAGTACTAAAGGAATGTATGAGCCCATTTGATAAAAGAATTCTCATCTAAACTAAAAGGGACAATACACCCATATACAATCTAACAATATGTTTGAAATCTATTGGTCCAGTCTAGGGGAAGATGATTGCCGAGAGAGATCCAAGTAGACTATATGTAACAACAATATATATCATCTCTAATTGCTATCTTGATATTATTTGGGATCGTCCCAAAGAGCATCAATGGAGAAATGAATAGGTGGGAGTCTCACAAGTTGGATGCTAATATTTGGCCAAAAAGGTAGTAACATGTTGATATATCTCCCTTGGTGATCGAATCCTGGATAAATCAGTGATGTTAGCACTTTGCACACAAACAATCAGTGTTGAAAACATCGGCATTGGCAATAAATCAGAGGGTTTTGACCTTGGGACAGCGGAAACATTGGCGAAAAAACCAGCAAACAGCGGCAAGCATTAAAATATACAAAACAAATTCATTTTTTTCCAAAACATTTAAATATAAACTAACATTGACATCAAATAATCACATTGCCAAAGAAATATGAAAAAACATTGATATATAAGATGTATTAGATGTCTAATCATACATCAAACATTAACTGCCAACACTAAATCACAATAGCCATCTATTTAAGACTCAAAACTAAATACAAAATTACAACAAATATATAATAAATGTATCACATGATCATGAGTCATCTACAATGATTAATCTAGTAGATAGCTATTGATTCCCTTTGCCCCTTTTACAAGCTCATCCTTCAATCCGTGTTACCAGGTAAGGACAGGGGACAACAAAGTCGACTAAAATAATCAGGCTCTGTTATGGTGGAAGCTATAAGCTATAAGCTCAAACATAGGTGAACTGAGTCAAGGGACTAGTATACAATACAAAGAGAGAGATGGGTCACACAGTAAGGAACCCTTTTCCTATGGAGCTTACATGTATTTATACAATTTCTAAGTGATGCTTGGGTGCCCAACCCACTAAGTTACGATTACAAGTCAGTTACAAGAATGAATGAAGAAAACCAACCAACTTCTTGCTAGTTGTCAGCTAGAAGAAGAGACACAAGTTGCCATGTCAAATGGTGATTGCCTAGGTGTCCACTCATTGTTCGGAATGTTGTCTAACATGTATGTTGAATCATCAAGTGTCATCTAACATGTACGATGATCCATCCTTGTCAAAGAATGCATTTGAGTCAACTGAGTCAGGGATCAACTGAGCATTGAGTTGAGGGTCAACGGAGCGATCAACTATGCAATCCACTATCATTCGACTAAGAAATCGATCAAGGATTGTACACAAGTCATATTGATGCCATTCGAGTCTTAGGATGGATCAGATCTTCCCACTTAATTGGCAATGGTCCTTGTTACCCCTCATATTGTATGAGGCTCGTGCTAGTGAATTTTTCACTACCCTTGTGATTTTCATCACAAAGAGCTTTGGAAGGTTAGGATGTTCACTTGGTTCTGTGGATTGTTGATGACATGGATGATGATCTACTAGAGGTTTTGATTATGTATTGCTTGGTATATTTGTTTATCTTGGAGAGATAGCATTACATTAGATCCTGTGGTGTTCTAGTCTTCAATTGTATATGTGGCCTTAACCACTTCATTATTTTATGTATTGTTGAATAATTAGTTGGAGGAAATAATTATGTGCTCCTCCCTAGGCTAGATCTAGGGTTTTCATTATAGTATACTTAATCCCAAAACTTCAGAGAAATCACATAAAATATAGTGCAAAACTCCAAAATACAAGAGAAAGGAGTGTTAAAATTTCAGACCCCAACCCAGTTTCAGTCTCGCTGATTTTTCAGCCAATGTTTAATGCCCAAACCCAGTTTTATATCAGCAATTAAATACACAGCAGAAAATTAACTTCAGAACTGAAACATGAGGATTTTGAACATCGTTTTAAGTGCAGAAATAAAATATCAGCAGTATGCAAAACTCAGAAAATTTAGACACAAGAATTTTCGGTCTAACTTTGACCCTGGAAAAACCCACAAGGGGAAAACCAGTGAGAGAGGGTTTTTTATTATTTATGGGCTTCTGAGAAAATCTTTTACAGCATATTCATCTTCAGAAATTTACACAAACTTATCTGGACTTTCTGTAGCTTAGCTCCTCGATTTCTGAACCAGAAATCCGTACACTGTACGGCTGTACCAGCAATAAATGTTGTACGGAATGTCCTCGGTTTGGTGCAAAATTTCTGCTACAGCTGTACGGAAATTTCCAGCAGAGCAATACCTTGAAAAACGTGCCAACACCTTAGAAAAGCGTGCCCAGAATTTTCTGTGGTACGGCCCTCGATTTCTATGCAAGTCCGTACGGACTATACGGACTTTTCTCACCCAGAAAAGTGTGCCCAGCAACCTCCTCGAAATCTGTGCCAAATTAATGTTGTACGGCAGCCTTGAAA
Organism: Picea engelmannii; assembly: GCA_009831015.1. Classification (NCBI taxonomy): domain Eukaryota; kingdom Viridiplantae; phylum Streptophyta; class Pinopsida; order Pinales; family Pinaceae; genus Picea; species Picea engelmannii. The sequence goes on from ML800084.1 coordinate 85,909, forward strand.
TGCATGCCAATACTCTCAAAAAACTTTGCTGCTGTCCACCTCGATTTCTGTGCACATTTAATGTTGTACAGCCTTCAAAAATCCGTATGGTACGGCCTGTTCTTCCTTGCTATCTGCTGCCTTGAAAACCATGCCTGCTCTTTGCCTTGGGATGCGTGCTCTCCTCCTGCAAATGCTGTCTCTCTTCTCCAGCTCGACCTCTCTCTGCTCTCTCTTGCTCTCTCAACAAGAAATGAATGAACAACCCAAGAATGGGTGCGCCCTCTTGCCCTAATCGACCTCATGAGGGAAGGTGAGGGGTTTTCTAATCTAACAGTTGAGATTAGATTAGATGAGTGGCTGAGATTTGGTGTCTCTTCACTCACCCTCACTTTAGTCATAAAGTCACCTTTTAATTTGCATCTCACAAATTAAATGACTAGGACCCACATTAGGCACTTTCTCCCCCTTAGGGGCCTAGGGAAGAGAAACACTTGCCTTGGTACTTTATTTAATTAAAAATTTTAACAAGGAGAAATGAACTCTAAAAAATAGAGAGCTATGTTCACTTGCCTCTTCAAGGGGGCAACCTCCAAGAGCAATGTGCCAAATACAATAACAATTCTTGACAAAACATAACCTTCTACTCAATATATAGTTATCGATAGAGAATCTTAACTACCTATGGGCCCCTTATAATGAGGATAAACCAACTAATTTGCGCCTTATTAATAAAAAAGACCCTTTTACAATGAGTGACTATTAACTAACTATTTAATGGGCCTTATTCAAAAAAGGCGGACTCGTATATTAATAGAGTATCTAAGTAAGGTTGTTAGGGCAGGACCCTGACATGCCCTCCCCCTTTGAAAGCAGTGTTGTCCTCGAGGCTGAAGGTGAAGAAATTGTTGAGGAATCGTTGCCGGTTCCCTTGTGGCATCTTTTGGTTGCATATCTTTCCACTGGATCAATACTTCCTTAATCATGCGTTGGCGCAACTGACACTCTCTGATATCCAATAATGCTTCTGGTTGGAGCCAAATGGAACCTTCTTCATCAAGTTCTGGTAGGTTACTTTGCAATTTGATCCCACAACCTTCTTCAAATAGGACACATGAAAGACTAGATGAATTTTGGAGTGGGTAGGGAGAGTTAGAATGTAGGTGACCTAACTAATGTGTTGTATGATTTGATAGGGACAATAGAGCTTGGGAGCTAACTTATGGGGAACTTTATCTTTGAGTGATGTTTGTTTATAAGGTTGCAAGCGAAGAAACACTTGATCCCCTTCGTTAAAAGAATGTTCAAATCATGTTGATCAACTTGTTTAATTTGATTATGCACCATAACCAAGTAGTCCTTGAAGATACGGATAATGGCTTATATGGTGTGAAGCGTTTTATCTACTGCATGAACCTTCGAAGTGCCTACTACATAGGATGCCATTGACAAGGGCTTTTGGCCATAAACAACTTCATATGGTGTCATTTGGTAGCTCCATGATAAGTGGTGTTATACCACCATTCGGCAAGGGGAAGCCATAGTGCCCATTATTGCATCTTTTCGATAAAAAAGCATCTCAAATAAGTTTCTAAGCACTTGTTGACTATCAATTTGAGGATGATATGCAGTGCTCATATTCAATTGTATACTTTTTAGTTTAAATAGCTCCTGCCAAAATTTGTTGGTGAATGTGGGGTCCCTATCCATGACAATGGAAATGGGCATATCATTTAGCTTAAAGATCTGATCCATGAAAGTTTGTGCCAATGAGGAAGGGGTGAAAAGAGGAGCTAGAGCACAAAAATGAGCAGCTTTTGAAAAAGAGTCAACAACCACCGTGATGACTGATCTGCTGCCCACTTTTGGGAATCCCATGATAAAATCCATTGAAATGTCTATCCAAATTTGTGTTGGAATTGGTAGTGGTTGCAATGCCCCTGGTATTTTCACTGTCTCTCCCTTGTTTCTTTCGCAAGAGTCATAGAATGCTACAAAGTCTCAAATATCAGTTTTCATGTCATCCTGGAAGAATGAACGTGTAGTTCATTCATAGGTTTTATGAAAGCTAGAGTGACCTGCCATTGATGATGAATGTAACTCCTCTAAGACTCACTATTTTAGGGCTGAATCTTTTTCCAGAATAATGCACCCTTTATACCATAATGTATCTTGTTGCCATGTATGAGTTTTAGGTGAGTTGGGATCTACCTGCAATCATTGGATGAGTTGCCTTAAAGTATTGTTTGTTATCCATCCTGCAGGCCTCCTCGAGCCATCCCAAGCTTGGTAATGATAATGCAAGAAGTGACTCATTCTCCTCAAATTGTTTGGATAAAGCATTAGCACAACATTCTCTTTACCCTTCTTATATATGATCTCATAATCATACCCCAACATCTTGGTGACCCATTTATGTTGCTCTATTGAAGACAACCATTGTTCAAGAAAGTACTTCAGACTATGATGGTCAGTGATGATCTGAAAACGCCTCCATATGAGATATGGGTGCCAATTCTCCACTACATGAAGGATAACCATCATTTCCTTCTCATATGTTGATTTTCCCAAATTGCGATTGTTATCACAGGATTTGTACTTGTGCAAATCCCTTCACAAGATGCCAATTTTGTGTAACAATTAGAAATACCTGTCACTGTCGCCTAGGCAAATACTTCCCTCGCTTTAATGAAAGAAAGAGGTCCAACACAAGGGAGGCTTCCCTAGTGACCTCAAGGGATCCTATAGCAAGATTAGCCAAGCCTAAGAACCCTTATCTTGGTCACTCAATGAGGTAAGATAGATCTAGAAAAGTGAAAGGGTTGGGGTTGGTTTTCAAAGTAATCAGTTAACCTGTGCAAGACAAGAAATATTCCAATGCATATAATAGTCAATTACCAAGTTAAATCAACTACCAATCACTTTTAGATGCAAACCATCAAGTAAAACTAAATGCAGTTGTAAAATTGCAGCAGTGTAAGTATATAACAGCAATAAGAAAATCAACCTGGAAAATTAGCAATTAGATCTTCGAATTTAGCCTTCAACAAGTAGAACAATATCCAATTGCTAGACAATAATTCTGAGAGGTTTTAGCCACAATATTAAGTAAGTATTCAGCAATGATATCAAGCCCTAATGGCTGTAGCAAACCTTTCATAACAGCAGCAATAAATCCACCTTGTTTGCTAAGCGTTGAGTTAGATTTAGTGAGTGAGGTTAACTATCTGGTTATCAAAGC
>ML800084.1:133232-149673 GCA_009831015.1 Picea engelmannii
AATATATTTAATTAATATTTATATTAATTAAATATATTATTTTTAATTATTATTTCTTTTATCTAACCCTCACCCAAAAGTATAAATAAGAACCCCTCCCCCTTCTCTCATACACTAATCTTTCTCTTCCTCCTAAGTGTGGCAGATTGCTCCCTTGTAAGCCTATGGCCTCCTTGCAACAGTTAGTTGCCTCCTTGCAACAGTCAGCGGCCCCTTTTAGTGACAGCCATCAGGCCTCCTTTTGTGGCAGAATTGTTCCAGGTCCTTGCTGATTTTATCTTGCTGCTATGTGAGTGTGGTGAGTGCCTTCCACTGCTAAGAATAGTTGTGTTACAGCTCTCTTTGGGTACTACCAGCCAGTCATCCCTCTACTAGCCAGCAAACCCTTCAACAAGTTGTCGTGCCCTCTAAGCTTCTTGTGAAGGGGGCGGCACTCTAAGGAAAGTGGTTGGGCTATCCTTTAAGGCAGTCGTCCCTCCTCTTGGTTGTTTCCTTTGTGCATGAGGGTTTGTGGGGTTTAATGAATATACTTGTGTGAAGTTCTAGTGGTGGTTTAACAGTCCTATAATTCTTTTGGCAAAAGATCTGACCCTTGAGGCAGATCCATGATACTAAGACTTGTCTGAGCATACTACAGTGGATCTCTCACATGTGTTATGCTCTTCATGATTCTTCAGAGGTAAGGAAGTCAAGAGGTAAGTTGTTGTTTACAGTCCTTGCATTGCTTAGATCTCTTGACTAGTATAGTTTGCTATTGTTGTCTAATTCAGATTCATCTATTGAGCACACTCAGAAATAGTCTTATGGTTCAGATCAAATTGTTCAAAAATAATTCTATGGCTATATTGCTTTATACTGTTCAGATTTACGATATTGTAATGCTTAATGTTTAGATCTATTAGTTCAGATCTAATTGATGCATATACTCAGAAATATTGTTCAAAAACTTAGATCTATTGTTTTCTTATGGTTTAGATCTATTGATCTGCTTGCTCAGAAACTTGATCTATTGATTTGCTTACTTAGATATCTATGGTTCAAACCTAAGTTTCAGATCTACTGTCTTCCTATTGATTTATGTTCTGAGTTTTATTTAAGATCTACTATGATCTTGCTGATCTAGTTTTCATAAATTTAAAAAAGGTATACTTTTTGTTTCTTCTCCCTAATTCTAACAATTGGTGAGGACAAGTTTTGTCCTCTGTTTTGGTGATTTTTTTGGTTTTGCCTTCAGAAAATCTCTGAAATTGACATTTACAGAACATGAAATTTTATGTCTCAAGTCTGTGGATGATTTATCTCCGATCTTGATGTTTTCGTTGTTGTCCTTCTTTCCTCACACGTGCGACCTGCTGTGTGGATGATTTATCTCAGATCTTGATGTTTTCGCTATTGTAATTTTCTGTCATAATTTCAGTGTAAAATTGTTCAGTGATAACATCTAGGGTTTACTGTTGGATCACTAGGAAGTAATTTTCAAATCTGAAATTGGTCACATAGGTTGCATGTGAAAATCGACACCAAAACCCATGCTTCCAAATGGAGAGGGTGTAGAAGGACTGGTGTCAAGGCCAAGAGCGATGCTCTTGACAACTCCAAGATTTTAATGGCACATCCGATGATGAGGGATATCAACCAAGCAGCATATCTCTCCTCCTCGAATGGAATGTGTTAGTTGCATCTTCACACCTTGGAGGGTATGTCCAGCTCCTTGTTTTTGTTGAACATTGTAGGTAATGCGATTTGGGCAATGCACGCACAGTTCTTTGTCAGCAAAGTCTTGAGACAACAAATTCAAAAGTTATGCATTTCACAATCGTTTTCCTTGCAAGGAGAGGATTGTTTCACTATTTTATCTCGAACTAAATCTCCTCACCCGGTCCGACGCAGCAAGTCTTAATCTGACACAGCAAGTCTTCACCCTTGAAAATCGATCATTGATTCCCACAGACAATGCCATTCTTCTTACAGCAATCTCAATGGAACCTCCAAATCTCAACACTCAGCATGCATGGTTATTCATTCAGTAACGAAAATAGGGCATTCAAAAATTCGATGCGCTATGAAAGGTGAGCGTATATGTGTGCTAGGGTTTGCAGAGAACAGTTGATTCGACGAGGGTGAGGATCGTGGCATGGAGTCGAGAGTTAGAGCAAATTCGAGCTATCTGGAATGGGCGAGGGAGATAGCAATTGAAAGTTGGACGRGCGATTGGCATGAGGAATGAACAATCGAGGGCGTGAGCAATGGGACACTCAACGGGMCTGAGCAATAAACAGTGGAGGGCGTGAGTAAATTAGTGTTTAGGGTAACTCGCTTTCATTAATAAGCACTTTGCAATAACTCACACGATGGGGGCATGTACGGGTGACGTTGATACTAGTATAGGGTTTGAGTTATCACATAACCAGACGTTACGGTTTGAGCAAATGAGGGTTGTGTTGAGGAATGAGGAATGATACTCTCATAGCCCGCGCGAAGAGAGGTGCATTCGAGAGAGGTGCAATCGTGTGGGAAGTGTTGGTCGGCTCAATTAACAGCGGGGATTTGCAACGTATAATTTAGCGCAGAGGACAGAGAATAAACTAGAGAGATAGTGCGTGAGACAGACTGAGGGACGTTTCTTCTACGGAAAAGAAACGACTAGAGGAAATAATCATGGAGTTAGACCAAGCATCGATACCATTGTCAAGCCAGGCATTGGCATAAAATATAACTCCACATTCAATGATTATTGCATTAGCTTGTAGCTCAATAAATACATGAAAATGTGATTGTTGGTCTTCCCCAATGGGTGACCCTTCCTATGACCTACGACTCTTCATATTTACAACTTATGTTACAAGTAACGTGATCCTAAGGATTACATGTCCAACACTAACCCTAAGGAAGCAAAGCATCCCTATATAAGGAAGCTTCAAGGCCTCATCTCACATCTTGTGGGTTGATTTAAGGTATTTCTCAAATCTGGAAATTAAATTGCAGCATTAGCAATCAGATTTGGTGAAACCCTAAGGCTAGGTTTTGGTGCTTCAAGGTGTCTTCTTACTCATACCTAGCCTCTACTTCATTTCTAGATTGTTTACACATGTTTATCCTACATATCTAGAGGTGGATTTAATCTCTAATGTACTAATAATTGTTTATCATTTACCTAGATATTTATTTGGTGAATTCCAAGTGCTAACCTGTGAAACCCTAGGGGGATTCAACATTTATTTTACAAGTTCTTGTTTAGTTAATGCTTATGTATCTTTAAATCTTGTTTCTAACACTTGTTTGGTTGTTATTGTATATAAAATATCATGCCCAAGTGGAAACATCCAAGACATCTTGTTCTCTTGTGCTTAATCTCTCTGGGTTGGTGTTTTCATGATCTAAATCTGAAATTTATGTTTTTCTTTATAAAACAGATTTAGAAGATAAAGGACAGCCCTAAGTTTGTCCTTTCTTAGCACATAATCAAGTGTTAAACACAAGCACACATTGCACCATTGATTTATGCTAAATGTCTTCGCTCTTTGTGCCCCAAAGTAGCTTGAAGTGATTCTAACCTCTTGGAAGTTTTATTTGTTGAGTTATAGACTTCAATACAAATCTGAAATTGTTAATATTATTTATCTCACACATCAGCACACACATCCACTAACTCCTAACCTTTCTTTCAAGTGGATATATAATTGTGGTTCATGCAATTGTTTCTAGTTGTAGATCTTTAGAGCATTGTAATCACTTATTGGAATCCTTTTGCATGGTCTTGTTACATATATTGTGGATTCATTAAAGTAAATCATATACTTGCATGGTTTTAATTCACTTGAAGAGGTTTGCTTTCATTCATTAGGATACCCCCCTTGGCTTCTAGGAGTTGGCAGTGTACTAAGGTGACAGTGATGCACTTCCCATGTTGTTGCCCCAGTTAGCACCTATGTTGGAACTTTTCACAAGGGTGCTAGCTTAGGCGGTAACCAATACTATTCACATGAAGATGTAAGCCACGAATTGATAATGGAGAAACCCAATAGGTAAAAACTCTGATGTATTGAATAGTCGCCTTTGGAAGTCAATCTTCAAACTCTATAAGCTATACCCTTGAAATAGAGGTGAACTAAGCCAAGGGACTCGTATACAATAAACAAAGAGATCTAAGGGTCATAAATTGTGGAACCCTTTTCTCATGGAACTAACATGTATTTATACAATTTATGAGTTATACTTGGGTGCCCAACCTGTTGCGTTTCAGTTACAAGTCAATTAAAAGAATGAATGAAGAAAAACAATCGATTTCTTGTTCACTGACATCTAGAAGAAGAGACACATGGTACCATGTAGATAGCAATTTCCTAGCTAACACGTATGTTGAATCATCAAGTGAACTCTAACATGTATGATGATCAATCCTTGACGAAGGATGTGTGAGTTCACTGAGTTGAGCTTTGACTAAAAGGTAAGATGAGGGTCCACAAAGTGGTCAACTATACAGTCGACTATGATCCAACCAAGAAGTCGACTGAGAACTATGCAGCAATCAATTTGATGTCAGTCCAGTCTTAGGATGGATCATCCTCATAAAAGAAAGCATGTCGCCAAAGATCGATGGCCACTAGTGGGTGTCTCACTCTATGTAGATGTCGATGTTGAGGTTGGCACATCAACCTCCTAACTCTCCAGAATCTCAATCTCCTCCTCCCTTCCTAATGGTTGTGGGTCATCCTACCCTACTCCTTGCTCCTATCATCAATATTCTCATCACTTTTTCTTTATCAGGTATGCCCCTGGTCCGGGATCCAACAACAAAGCTGAATTCTTGGCTATGTTTTCTTTGCTTTACTTTGCAAACTTCCTAGGGATCAAGTGCCTTCAGGTCCTTGGTGATTCTCAGATGGCAATTAACTGGGAAAATGGGAAAATAAGGGTGGAAATTCTTCGGTAACAGTCTCTGCTGTCCCAGATCCGCAGGCTTAGAATGGAGTTCAATTGGCTGTCTTTCGCTCATGTTTTCCGAGAGCTCAACCAGAAGGCAGACCAGCTATCCAAAGAAGCTCTGGAGTGTTGTGATGGCTCTTTCTCTGTTCAGGAGTTCCTCGATGGGGAGGAATCCGAGTGCATAGAGTTTCATTTTTAATTTCTCTTTTAATTTTTTTCCGAATTGTAGATAGCCACAGTGGAGGCCATGAGCACTCTTTTAATTTTTTTCCGAATTGTAGATAGCCCCGGTGGAGGCCATGAGCGCCTAGCAGTCTTGTATGTATGGTTCTCTGGAAGTCTTGTATGTATGGTTCTCTGGTAACGGGTAGCTAATAGAAGGAGTGTTTTGGATATAGCGCTTGAGGATAGGCAGGGTGACAGCAAACTTCTTGTTTGTGGTTAACTGGTCCCTTTTGCTTTACAGAGTCCAGCCTGTAAGAGTCCTTGGGACAGATCTCATGTATATTCTACTTATGGAATATAAAGTTTTTTCTCTGGAAAAAAAAAGTGCTTTTGCCAAAAAAAAATTGTTTCTTCAAGAATCACACATTTCGATAAATTTCCTRGCTTAAGATGACATAGAAAACCTTAAAGCCATCCAAATTGGTATTTTTTGTACATATGTATTCTAATATCCAGTTAATAGAATGACTTTTTTAAATATCAAAAACAAATGCMCTTTAAAAATAAGGTGACCCTTTTGAACTCCTATTTAAACAATAACACTTAAATTGGGGAAAAAATCTCCACTCAAACTGGAAATATGCTTATAGTATGTTCCTATTTTTTTGACAACATATTTCCAATTAAGCAGTGGATGGGTGGCACCTAATTTGCCAAATTCCTCAAGGATTTGCAACTCACCCCAACTGCATGAAATGGCCTGCTTGCAAGGGTGGGGAGCACCTACTCTGCCAAAATCCACAAGGACTTGCAACTCACCCCAACTGCATGAAATGGATTGCTTGCAAAGGCAACATGGCCCACGATGGAAGAAACATATCTCTGGGGGAACTGAACTCCGGTGGGGGGATGAAGCACCCCTGCTTTACCATTTAACCAAAACCTTGTTAATGTATATTCCAATTTTAATTTGACATTCAACTTTGGAACCTGTTTTTTTCCCTCACTCCCAATTCGACGTCTATGACGAACTGGGCATCAGTTGCTTTCTTTAGTTCTTCACTCTAGGCCACCAGCAATGGCAGCTAGTTCTTCAACTCAACATGAATTTTTTTCAGCAATCAGAAACCAAATCTTCTGGAAAGAGGCGTCCTTTTCTTGCTGAACAGTAGCACTGGCCTCCCAACTTAGAATTTCTCAGTATTTGAACAACAGTTTAATGTCAACTTGCAGTGACAATGTTCTCTCCTCTGAGCAGCAACAAGGATCACAAGTGGCAGCTTGTGGAGGTCGTTAAATGGCAACAACTACTCTTAACTAGGACACAGTCTCAAGTTAAACAGCAGACTTTTTGACTTTTCTGTGTACAGGGGAGGTTTCACAACTGAGAGAAGATTGAACTAAGCAGTGTCAACTTCTGACAGCATCTTCAATTTGGCATATTTCTCTCTTGAAACCAACTTTTGTCAGAAAACCTGGGTGAACTGTGTGGCCCACAATTTTCCCTTTCTCTCCTAATTTCAAGCAGTGGATAGCAATGGCTCCTTGTACAAATCGACTCTGAAATAGCATCTAGCAAACTTGATCTTATCCCATGTTTTTTGGACTCTCCAAGGGTAGCAATTAAACTCTGTTGTGTATGATGCTCTCCACAAGAGGTCTGCAACCCCCTCAAGCTCAAACAAATAGGACTAATATCATCCAAAATTGTCTATCCTTTCTTATCTTATCCATGCTCCTATTTTTAGCAAAGTAGGGCATCACAATAATATCAAGGAGACACCATTAGACTAATATCATACAAAATTGTATGTCCTTTCTTATCTCATCCCTGTTCCTAATTTTAGCAAATAAGTTGGCCAACTAAATTGGGAAACACAAATTTAACAAAACGAACAGTATAAATTTCGGAAAATTTTGAAAATAGTCATTTTAAATCTATCACTATTGGAGACCTTTAACATTTCCTAGTTTCATCTATAGCTGAGTTATGTGAGTCGTAACAATTTAAGTTAAGAAAACCAATATGAACCAATGAAAGAGGAAATGTGAAACCTCAGTGAAAGCAAGGGGGGAAACGATAAAAGGACAAACACTATAGTTAAACCAATAAATTACCTGAGAGGTTAGCGACTGATGTTGTGATGGAGACTGTGACCTCAATTGCCCTTGACCAGGCCTTTGCTGACCATGGCCAAAAACTCCAGAGGGTCTGATCTGAGAGCCAAGAGCAGGCGAGCCAGCTGTACCAATTGTTTGCATGCCTGGCAACGCCTGCCCTGAAGATGCTGAATGTTGAAATGGAGTACCCTGAATGGATCCTTGTTTCTGTCGAGACTGTTAAAATCAGCTTGTTAGGCTATCAAATCAAATATAAGAAGAAATCACACTCGGAAAAGAACTGAGTAACTCTAAAAAAGGCAGAAGTTTCTTTAAAATGAACCTTGAAAAATCTAAGCATTCATGAGACAAATTTTGCAGCATCTTCAGGCAAAAGAGTGTGCACGGCCATGAGCATTTGCGTAGTTGGCTTTAGAGATTCAATCAAAATTGACATGGCTTATGGTGATAAATGAATTAGAATTGCAAATAATTTGAATGTGTTAATCAAGACACATTTCCTATATCACAAACGCATGTGACCACTAATAGCGTGAAAATACAAATGAGGCAGCAACTTAGGTGTTAAACGTGGGCACAGTCAACAGTAAAGGGCTGAGGTTAACAAGTAAAGAATAGGCATCTAGAGCGTTTTTTCAAAGGTGGTGAAAGAAAAGATAAATGTATATACCTGATTTGCCAAGCCATAAAATATCTGACACATTAAAGAAAAAAAAATTGCCATGGGAAATATGTTAGCAAAAGAAAAATATTGTGCTCCGGAAAACACAACTGAGTATTTGTGCAAGGGAAAGATAAGCTCAAGGCTCGACAGAACTGAGTATGTGCACAGGAAAGATAAGCTCAAGGTTCAAAGATCAGCTCAGGGCTCAAACATAACTCCGTTTTTATTGGGCACCCACTTTTTTTCCATGGCTTGGAAAGATCCACACCAGACGCTTACAATTCTTTTATCATCGCAGTCTATATTCTTACACTTTCACTAATAGAGAGACAGGATGCATTTTCATTAATGAAGTTTTGTTCTTTGCCTGCCCTCTGAAGTTGCATTAAGCCAGATTGGCAATTACCTGGTGAGGTGTGTATGGCGATTGTATATTTGAAAGTTGGTCTGTTTGTCCAGAAGGGACCATGGAAGGATGAGCGGTGCCTTGAGGTTGTCCAATCATGCTTGCCCTTGGATGTTGTTGCATATTATGCCCATATGGGGTTCCAAGTGCCGGGGGCCTCTGCTGAGCACCCGTGCCTCCTTGCATTGGGACACCGCCTCTCTGCTGCTGGTGCATTGCAGTTGATGATGACAGAGATGAAAAATGTGAATAATGAGAAGCCTGCTGCTGCCTGCCCCTGTTTGCTGTCACACCGGGCCTCGGTTGGCCTGCTTGGAAATTGGGTTGGCCCGGAGATGATGGCACCAAGTTTGGGTGCATCTGATGCCCCACTGAAGAGGACGCTGCATTGGGTTGTTGCTGTTGCACCGCAACAGGAGGGACAACAGCACTGGGTTCTCTGCCGCTGCCCATTCCACTCTGCTGCTGCTGAGGGTTTTGTTGGGCAGAGACCAAATTAGGTGCTGGCACTCCCGTTGCCCCTCCCCCTCCCCCTCCCCCTGTGGATGGTGTCACCATCGAAGGAGCGGATGCGGCAGAAGGCAATATACCAGCTACTGGAGGAGTACTAGCACTCGCTTGTTGTTGAGATGACGAACCAGGTTCCTCTTCCATTTTTGGTATATAATATAAATATATTTGAAATTCAAGCACCTACAGAACAAAATTCGATTGACATGATCATTGGGCTAAAATGTTTGATGCTACCCACAAACCCAAATACTCATTGATGCTTCATAATACATATCATGCTTCATAATACATATCAAACACCAAGAATACTATTTGGAAACACAAAAGTGCACGGCAACAACAAAAAATTCACTAAAAAAAAACACTCACCGGTGCCTTGAATACCCTAATAGCAAGCCTCCCCTTCAGATTTTACATCTGAATTGAATTGAATGAATTCCAGAAACCCACTGGCCTCCACCTCTCAATTCCACCAGCTGGGAAGGAAATCTGGTGGTGGTGAAAGCCACTGAAATAAACACCGAATATGATGAAATAAACAACTTCCTTCCATTAACTGAATGAATGAATAGAGAGAACTACCCGCCACAACGGCCATTTATCTATCGAACTATATGCTTAACTCTTAAAATAATAATAGCTACTAATCTAATTTTAAGGTCTTTCACCCCGCACACCATGGATCAAACCCCATCGAGACTTAGGCTGGTTGTGATAAGGCTCAAAGGGTAGGCGGCCTCCATCGGGACGTCTTGGCTCTTGCTGAGTCACAAGTTATTGGTATATTTGGCTTGCGGGCTATTGGATATACTCTTGGGTTTATAGTGGCAGCGGGCAGACTTGAACCTGAGCCTAGCCTAGGTAATCCCGACGTGTTACCGATTTCCCCATGGTTCAAAAAAAAATCTAATTTTAAGGTCACCCCCAAGCCATATATCAAATTGGTGTATGAGATTTTTTTGTTTTTGGGACAAGGGATCCCTCCACGAAGTGATTTGACTGCTAAAGCCTGCGGAGGTGTAATGGTTGAGGTGGTTTGACGAAATGATCGAGAAATTGTGCTTGCACTCTTCCCACCTGGGTTCAAATCATCGATGAGACTATGGCTAGTTGTGATAAGGCTAGAAGAATAGGTGCCCCGTTTAGTGGGAGCCCCTCACTGGTGTGTCTTTGGACGTCTCAGTGCCGGCTAGTTATCAATTCCCCTAGATTTAAAAATTTTAAATAAAATAAATAAAAAAGACTAGGGAGGTGTACATACTCTACCCCCTTTGGATTTGAACCTTTGGATTTGGAGGTGTATAAATTTTATTTTGTTGATGGAAAAATTGTTTTAAGATGTGATTCGTTTTGATAAAAAAGTAAGTGCTTCCAATGGAGATGACAAATTTGGAGCTCATAAGCTAGGGTTCATTGTACAGGGCTATGGTTAAACAATTCTGGCAAAATAATGTTTTTCTCATCGAGATAACAATTTGGAGCTCATGAGCTAGGGTTCACTCAACAAAGTTTCGTGAAATGATATTAGCAAGATAGTATTTTAACCACATTTTTGGTAATCGTATTGGCGATAATATCGAATTTGATAGTGTTACTATTATGATATTCTCAATGGGCCCTAGATCAATTATTATAAGGTTGATGGGGACCAAATGGTCACCCTACTCATTGATATCACTCTGCAAGGATTTATCTATCAACCTATATGCTTAACTCTTAAAATAATAATAGCTCCTTGTTTTGGTCTCCTTATTTAGATAGAATATAATAATAATAATCTAATTTTAAGGTCACCGCCAAGCCATATAACAAATTGGTGTATGAGACCTTTTTGTTTTTGGGACAAGGGATCCCTCCGCGGAGCGATTTGACTCCTAAAGCCTGCAGAGGCATAATGGTTGAGGTGGTTTGACGAAACGATCGAGAACTTGTGATTGCACTCTTCCCACCTGGGTTCAAATCATCGATGAGACTATGGCCCGTTGTGATAAGGCTAGAAGAATAGGTGCCCCCCTTTAGTGGGACCCCCCTCGCGTGTGTGTCTTTGTACATCTCAATTCTTGTTAAGTCTTAAGTTTCCAGCTAAGCACTGACTTGCGGGTTGTTGGCACTAGCCTAGGGTTTATAGTGGTAGCTAGCCAGATTTGAACTTGGGCCTCACCCAGGTAATCCCGGCTAGTTATTGATTCCCCTAGATTTAAAAATTTAAAATAAAATAAATAAATAAAGTCTAAGGAGGTGTACATACTCTACCCCCTTTGGATTTGAACCTATGACCTCCTGGGAGGAAACACTTCTTAACCATTAGACCCACACATGTTTGAAATCTATCACTTATTTGAAAATTTTATTTTGTTGATGGAAAAATTGTTTAAGATGTGATTCGTTTTGATAAAAAAAGCAAGTGCTTCCAATGGAGATGACAAATTTGGAGCTCATAAGCTAGGGTTCATTGTATGGGACTATGGTTAAGCAATTTTGGCAAAATAATGTGTTTCTCGTCGAGATAACAATTTGGAGCTCATGAGTTAGGGTTCACTCAACAGAGTTTCGTGAAATGATATTAGCAAGATAGTATTTTAACCACATTTTTGGTAATTGTATTGGCGATAATATCGAATTTGATAGTGTTACTATTGTGATGTTCTCAATGGACCCTAGATCAGTTATCATAAGGTTGATGGAGACCAAATAGTCACCCTACTCATCGATATCACTCTGCAGGGATTTTTTGTTGAAGCATATCTTGGTGGCAACAATGTTGTTATCCAAGTTTCTGTGAAGGTCTTCCTCGATGTATCAATATCCCTATTGATGAAATTGTAGATGAAATTATTACAAATAAATATGTTATCTTTGTGACAATTTGAAGCATTGAACCCTATTAAGTTACTTTATAATGAGAGTCCCCCAATAATATGTTATTGGGGCCTAGGTTGAAAAGGCTTAAGAGCCTTATAGCTAAATATGAATGGCCACTTGAACCCTGACAAAGGACCTTTTCCATTTTGCATTTGATGAGGAAAAGCATGTTGCATAGGTGGTCATGCATGGTCCCTAGATTTGCCACAATACCCTGGTGGTATCATTGGAATGGTATAAGAATTTTTCTTTTGATGAATTTGGTCAGCATCATTGTCCCGTCTAGGTTGAATTCTAGAGCCTCATGATACAACACTAGGATTTTATTGAGTGCATTTTGAGTCCCCTTAAGTAGATTGTTGTTGTGAGACCCAGCATTTCTTTAAACCATCACTCTCAAAAGTGTGTTTGCATTAGGGTTAACATATTCCAAGCCATACATCAACAATTTTACATTAAGGTTGGCCCTAAGTTCATTCATCACCTTGTTAGGTACATCAACTTTCTAAATATCTACTTTGGTTTCTAGAGCTCGAACTGTAGGATTAGAGATTTCCCTATGTTATCCAAGGTAGTTCCCTTGGATAACCACTATGTTGCTAACACAATCCCTCAAACTCAAAAGGCTTCAGTCGTTGTTGAGGGTGGAGAGTGGATTCAAGTGGTAAAAAAGTGCAATAAGGGTAATGTGGCTCCCAAGGCTTCAACTAAGAGAATGGCCAATACTAGGTCGATGCCTCTCAAGCTGGTTAGCACAACCACATGGAAGGAACTCGTTGACTCTTCTCATGTTGCTCCCATCTATGGGAAGGGTAGTTATAGGGCATAATCTCCTCCTTTGAGGTTGGACAATCAAGTCATTGTTGATACTAAAGATTACCAATGACAACCCAAGAATAATACTCTTGATAGGTGGGTGATGCATGGTCTAGAAAAAAATTAACTCTGTGACGTTGAATTCTTACCTAGGCTTAAGTGGTGAGAATGGTGAGGAGATGGATGTCTTTGTTGATGGTTCTCAATGAAAGATGCATATTGGAACGTAAGGGGTTTTACAATCTTCATCAAGAAGGCCATGGTTTGGTTCTCTCATTGGTTTTCAGAGTTGGACATCGTGTGTCTATAGAGAGTTATGGTAATTAGTTTCATGCAGAGCATGGTCTTGAACTACATTTGGCCTAGTGCTACCATGTTTCATTCCAGGCACACATATGAATGGGGGGGCTTGACCACTCTTTTCTTTCCTAGGTTGGGATGTTGCATTATTGATCAAGGAATTGACCCATCTAGTGGAGTTGTGTCAATGCCCCTTGATTGATGACAATGTGTTGGGCCTTGCTAATTTGCATGCACCTAATGTTGCAAAAGAAAGTGTTATGTTGTGGATTTGGCTAGCTAAATTCTTCCTTGAGGTACACTAGCTTGTTTGTTAAGACTTCCATAATGTGGAGTCCCAAGATAACAAAGTCGAGGTTAACCTTATTTGCATGCCATTGACTAAATCATAACCTTCTTGTGAGGGTTCATCCAACAAATAGTAGAACACTTGTGTCATAAAGCAACAAAGGGAGAGTTTGAGGAAGCTTTGTGTCAACTTCAACTTACTCCCCATGATGAAGCTCTTCAACTATGAGTTGTTAAGCTAAGGCATCTCTTAAAGGTTGATAAGATTCGTTAAGCTCAAGGTGCCCCAATATGGTCTCGATTACATTCGTTAAGACTGGGGATTGACCCACGAGAGCATTCTTCAAAACTCTAGTTATCAAAGGAGCATCTAAGAAAAATAATGCCTTGAAGATAGAGTCAGGAAAGGAGGCTAGCCAAGGGGGGAATCAAGCGACAAAATGTTCGTCACTTTTGTATTGTTTTTCAATCCCAAGGTATAACTAATGCATGGAGGTTACCCATGTGGACGTGCATTTCTCTAGCACTTCAAAAAGTCCCCACCCCCATACAAGGAAGGATCCACAATCAAGATTTGACCATAATAAAGCCGATGAAAGCTCTAATGATGACGATCAATGACAAAGATCTTGTGTTGGATGGTTCACTATGTGAGTTTTTGAAATCCTCGTGGGATTGTATTGGGCATGTTACTCCTTATTTTGGCATATGAGTACCCTTAGCGAACTTCTTCATTGCCCCTTGTATTTTTATGAGCTTTAGACAGTTGGGGCACTTACTTGGTTTCATGTATTAGGTTGAGCTAGAGGGTTTGATGGCATATTGGTTGATCATGAGATGTAGTATTTGATGATGCATGGTCCATTTGTTGAAGCCCCCTAGATTTTGGGCATGACATTCGCTTCTTTAAAGTTTTTGGGCATCTTCACAATTCTAAGGACATATTCACATATCTCGAGGCAATTCATGGTTCCCAAGGTAGTGGTCAAAACAATTAGGTTTATTTCTTCATGCATTGGACTTCTCATGCCATGCTACATCCCAGGATTTTGAGAGCTCACCTTGTTTACACATTTGGAGCCATTTTTCACCCAATTTGAGAGGACGTCCGCCTTAGAGATTGCAGTGGGGGCTCTTTTTGGCTTGTGTTGACATATTTGGCTCTCCCATAAATTGAGGACTTGTTTGGGAATGCTTAAGGAGGGTTATTGCACCTTAAACACTTCACATGTGGCCTTTCGAAGTTGATTTAGAGAGGTCGCCCTCTTCTTGAAGGATTTCACTCATGATTTATGGGGACGTTCTACCTTGGAGACCCATGAGTCCAGTTGGAGGGGACCCAGGAGCCTCACATTACACACTTGAGAGAGACTGTGGCATTTTGCAAGTCTCACACATGGTCTATGTAGTTGGTTTGGAGGGGCCACACCCTTTTGTAGGGCCTTTACTCATGTTTTATGGGGATTTTTTCATTGGATACCTACATATCCACCTTGGAGGAGGGTTGGGAGTCTTTACTTGCATGTTTCATGGATGATTCACCCCTTTGGAAGCCTTTGAAAGCAAGATGTTGCACCTTATAGCCACTATCTTCCTTCTTTAGCAAAAACGTCCCTCTCTTTTGGGATTATTTCACCTTGATTATTATACACGTGGCTTGACCACTTTACTGTATTTGTATTTTAGACTAGCCAGTTGCAGGAAATTGTGTTTTACCCCTCCATAGCATAGTTCTAAGGATCTCATGTGAGATAATGTTATTTTATTGTAAAGGAATATGAGCATCACTCTAGAAAAGGAGATACCCTTCCTCATTTGTACTCATGGTTGGATTTGGGAGAAATCCCTTGGAGCTTAATTTAATGTCATTTAGAGACCTTGGAGAAAACTCTTTGTCTACTATTTGTTTATGTTGTGGATGGTTGATTAGAGTGCTCTCTTGGATATTTTGTCTATGTGGATGCTTTATAGTGGATGGATGTTCAGTGGATCAATGGTCTTGTGTGTGATTTGATAAGTAAGTGGTTCTCTTTAAATCTTTATGGTAATTTATTTTGAAATGTGTTAAGAGTGGTGTTGCTTCTCTAGTGTTGGTGGTGCACCCTCTTCTCCTTTCTTGATAGGTCCCTTCTCAAGACTATTGATGTATCTTCCCCTTGATCATATTGAAACTTGCAAGGCTACTAGGACGATTTGGTGGGGTTTGAAGAGGTCAACCCAAAATAACATTCTAGTGTCATTTGCAACTTCTAAAGAGGAGCCTTAGTAGACCCCATATACCCAATGGAAAAACATTGGTATATGGTCCTTCCATCAACTTTATTCTCTCAATCAATTCAAAATTGTTTTGTTGGAATTTACTCTTCATATCACCTTTGAACTCATTGCCTAAAATCCCAACAATTCTATCCCAAGGAAGCCCCCCTTGAGTCGGAGGAGAGATGACCTAAAGTGTAGAAGAGGGTTGGTGAGGTGACAGTGGTCCCTTCTTAGTTACACCAAAGCCTTACTCGAGCTTTAGGACTTTATCTCAAGAAGTGAGAGTTTGTGTGATAATATTTTGGCGCCATTGTCGGGGATAAAGTCCATTTTTCGGAAGACATCTATAGATTAATGTTGGATGATGGTGCAATATTGAAGCTCTATTCTCATCTTGGCAACTCCATCGAGGGAAGAAGATATTTTCCCTATGCATATTTGAAGACTTGTTGTTTGTAGGGTGAAGCAAAAAACATTTGAAGGCATCAAGTTCACCTCGACGACTCCATGACTCTCTATTTTGGTAAAGCATGAAGATGCATTCTGCAAATTTTGTTATCAGATTTGATCTGTCATAATGAAGAGTTGTATGCAATGAAAAATGGCTCCATGGCAATTCCATGAGTAGTATAGTACTATTGATGTTAAGGGAATTTGTGGGTACCCAAATCATTATTTTGTAGAATAGGTAGAAGATCTTCCAAAGTTTGATGATGATCCTCTTTTGGCTATACCTCATGTTGTAAAATTCTTAATATACACTCCAAAGATCAATGTGATACATGAGGATGTGTTGATGAGACTACCTGTATACTCTTTAGAAGAAGAACAAAGGGGTCGGGCTAAAAATTATAAAGGTCCAAGGGGTGTATCTCCTATTGCAGGTTTCACTGAGATTTTCCTCAAGTGTTGGAGCCCTAGATTTCAAAGGTATGAAGACACTTTTAAGATCTTATGAGAACTATACAAGAGGAAGAGGCTCATCTTGACCCTCTTGATGATGATAAAGGCACCAATGAAGAAGACCTCCCAGATTTAAAGACAAATCAATTTTTGGCTTCCAATTCCAACATTTGTGTAGACAGGGCAATGAGTGAACAACCCCTAGTCCTCTCTAGCTC
>ML800084.1:187231-197564 GCA_009831015.1 Picea engelmannii
GTGCAACAATTGTCAAATTGAAAACATTATGGAGCAGATTTAAAAATGGCAAGATGAACGCTCATGAATGAGTAAATGATTATATAAGCAAAATACAAGATCTTGTTAATCAAATGAGGACACTAGGTGAAGATATTCCAGAGAGAAGGATACTTGAGAAGATTTTGATACGTCTTATGCCTAAATTTGAAATGTTTGCCACCAGTGTTATGGTTTCTAAGAATCTAAGTACAATGAGAATTGATGAATTGAGTGGATATTTGTTGATTGTTGAAGAAAGCACTTTAAGTGAGCACATGGAAAATGCTTTTTTCCACAAGGTATCAAGGACGAGGAAGAACTAGAGGATAGTATCATAATCAAAATTTTTAAAATCATAATAGATATCAATATAATGCAAATAATTTCAATAAAGGAAATGCGTTCACTCTGATTTACATGCTTCTAATAAGTGTTGGTACAATGTTTGAACATATTAAATGCATTGTGCTACTAGTATTATTGATGTAATGTTCAATAATTTTACAATCAGGATTCTAATGAAGAGTGACTTGTCCACCATCTATCGTTGCACCCCACTATGATGTCAAGTCATGAGCTTGTTGCTAAACGATCACAACTCATACAAGAAGCATATAGAGAATGGTTGAAACAATCATCTATTCAATTCCCACTATGTCCTAAGTCACCAATTCAAAACCTCTACAATAACACTGGTTCTTCACATGTTGGGGATGAAGGCAATGATATAGAGGTTGGTATGGATGATTTATTGCAAGATACCCAATCCATGGAGGTAATGTTGTTAGATGCATTCCAACAAAATGAACTAGGGGATGATGTTGATGTCATAAATACCTTCATCGAAAGCCCGAAATCTACTTCCACCTCCCCTCTCTTTGGTCGAGTACAAGGGTCAAGGTCTACCCAACTAGGGACAATGATGTTACTATACAAGTTGAAATCAATGTATGGTATGTCAAACGCGTGTTTCTTGGAACTTTTGAGGTAACTAACCATTAAGTCCCATAATTTCTCAAGGAGTCTTGTCACACAATGAAGAAAGAAAAGGGTTCATTTTATTCATGCTTGATGAAAATGAGAATGACTTTTGGTCATCCTTAATAGACGACTCTTCATATTTACATTATGATTACAATAATGCAATCCCAAGGATTACATGCCTAACATTCCCCCCCTTAATCCGAAGGGGTGTTTGTGAGTCCAACCATCATTATGAACTTTTCAAAATTTTATCTTCCAAGTGCTTTGGTGAAGATGTCCACAATTTTATCATCCGTGGAATAATGTCTCAAGTGAATAATCTTGGCCTCTACATGATATCGAATCAAGTGATGCTTTGTGTTGATGTGCTTAGTTCGATCATGGAGTCTGGGATTCTTGGCCAACTTAATTGCACAAGTATTGTCGACTAGAAGAGGAGTAGAATTCACTTGTTTCTCCTGCAAATCTTCACGTATTTTCCTGTGCCACACAATCTCCCTCGTTGCTTCTATAGATGCCACATATTCTGCCTTTGTTGTGGAATCTGTTGGAACTAATTTTTTGCATGATCTCCAGGAGACAGTTGTTAATCCAAGACTCATGAAATAACCTGAAGTTGATACTCCATTTTCCTTATCCCCAACAAAGTCTGAATCAGAATATCTGATCAAGTTGAAGCCATCCACCTTAGAGTACCCAAGTCTAAAATCTCGAGTTCCTTTCGAGTATTTTAGAACTCTTTTTGCAGCAGACTAATGTCCTTCACAAGGCTTTTCCATGAACCTGGAAATAATTCCAACAACAAATGAAATGTCTAGTCTGGGGGTAGTAAGATAGATAAGACTTCCCACAATTTGTCTATACTTGGTTGCATCCTCAAATTCATTCCCTTCTTTTGATGTGAGTTTCAATTTTGTTCCATTAGAGCAGAAACAAGATTGCACTGAATAATGCCAAATTTGTTCAACAATTCTCCAATGTACTTCTTCTAGGAAATGAATACGAACCTTGGATTTTAAATCACCTCAATGCCCAAATCGTAGTGAAGATGTCCCAAATCTGTCATCTCGAAGCCTTTCTTCAACTCTTTCTTTGTGGATGCAATGTAGCTTTCAATGTTCTTTGTTACCAACATATCATCTACATCACCATAGTTTAAATTATGTTCATTACCTCCATCTTGTGACGACATTCTGGTTCTTATCTTTCCGACCTCATTAGGATGAACACTTTCAAGTGTTTTTGTGAGCCATTATGACGGACCTTTCTGAGATGGTCCAAGTTGCTTAGTTGTATGAGATGGTGTCGAGTTCTCATCAAGCCTCAAAATTTCAACCCTCTCAATCACATCATCCAAATTAACTTCGGGTTCTAATGAAGTGGTAGGAACTTCTTCGTGAGGGGAACATGGTGCTTCAAAAGGAGATTTTATAGATCAACTCAAGACAGGGACCCCTCCTTCAATATGTGGATTCACATCATCAAATTCATGATATGTCTTTATATGAGTGAATTTATCCAGATGATCAAGTTGTTTCCCAATAGTTTCATCTTTCTTGGAGGATTCAAGAAAGATTACATCTCTTGAAAGGATGAATTTTTTGTTAGTCTCATCGTAAAGATGATACCCTTTGGTGGTATTTGAGTACCCCAAGAATATGCACTTCTAACTCCTTACATCAAGCTTGCTTCTTTGCTCCTTAGGAATCAAGGCATAGCAAGTGGAACCAAAGACCTTGAGATGTCTCACCAAAGGAATGTGGCCATACCACATTTCATAAGGAGTCTTGTTTTTAAGAGCATGATATGGACACTTGTTTTTTAAATAAACTGCACATAGAACTACATTAGCCAAAAACAACAATTTTATATTCTTGAAAAAAATCATGGAACAAACCATATTTAGGAGTGTCATGTTCATTCGTTTAGCGACACCATTATGTTGAGGATTGTATGGAACTGTGGTTTGATGCTTGATTCCATGTTGGAAAATGTAGTTTTCAAATTCATTATATGTATATTCTTTTCCATTATCGGTGTGAACAGAGCCAATACGAGACTGAGCTTCATTTTGAATCCATACATGATAATTTTTAAAGGTTTCAAAAGCTTGTGATTTATCCGTGAGAAAGTACACCCAACACATCCTGGTGCAATCATCAATAAAAGACATGATATGTTTATTTCCATTTGTAGAAGGAACATGCATAAGGCCGCAAAAATCAGAGTGAATTAGTTCAAGTTTTCTACATGCTCTAGAGTTAGAATCATGAAATGGTTGTTTGTTATGCTTTCTAAGGATACAAACATCACATTGCTTCAATTTCCTAGGAATAGTAGGCAAACCATAAACACCATTCTTTCTCAATAAACGAAGATTGTCATAATTGATATGGCCAAATATAGCATGCCACAAAAGACTAGATGATATTATACCTGCACCATGATGAGAGAGGTATGTAGCGTTTTGTGTATAGGTAGATGTGCCATTCAACTTCAACAGTCTTCCATATTCCATTCCGGTCACAACAAGCATATAATCAAAATCCTATTGTATTCCAACTTTTCCACCGATCATATGAATAGAGTGGCATTGTTTTCTAATGTGCACAAGGAACAACAAGCTCCGTTGCAACTTAGGAAGATAGAGCAGATTATGTAGAAGAAAATCTAGGAATCTAGGCAACTTAAGTCTAATGGTGCCCATTCTCGAGAGTTTGAGACTAGACTTATATGAAAAATACACCATGCCATCTACATTGTCATTGAAGTCTTTGAAGATTTCTCTTCAAAATGTCATGTGATAGGTTGCGCTTGTGTCAAGAAGCCATGCGTCTTTTCAAGGAGCATATGAAGTGTTAAATAAATCTCATGTTACTCCGATATTGCAATGACCAACAATGTAATGGGTAGATTCAAATGGATTACCTTTTGCTAGTTCTAAAGTTTTACCTTTGTCCTCTTTCTTATTTTGTCAATCTTCTTTGATATTATCCCATGGAACTCTGCATTCATCTGCTTAATGTGACCCATTCTTTTTGCAACAGGTACAATGAAGATTAGATCTATCACCTTGGTTGTGTCTACCCGTGTTGCCTCTGAAACTCTTTCTTCCACATCCATGTCCACTTCTATTGCTTTATCCTCTAGAATAATCATGTGGTTTACTCATGTCTTTCTGAGCAAGGTACACAATCTTACCAGTTGAAGGAGATGACTTCTTTCCAAAGGCTTTCTCACATTCTGAAACTTTCTCCACCAGTGTGTCAAATGTGATGGACTTCATTTGACCACTTGCTTGCAACAATTCAAGGTAGTGAGAATATGTAGGGTAGAGGGCCTTAATGAAGGTTGTGAGAGGGAGATCTATATTCACTCTAGTGGCTTCAATGTCATGCATTATGGATTTGATTTATGAAGATAAAGCCATAGGGTCATCATTCTTCAACTCTAGGTTGAAGAGCTTCACCATCAATTGAATGAGTGCTAGTTTAGAGTGTGTTTCATACAAGTCATTCAATCTCTTCAAGGCGCCATATGAATCATTAATAGAAGCAAAATGATGGCTCAACTTCTCACTTACTGGCACAAATATCACAACATATGCCTTCTGGTCTTTGTCTTCCCACATGGCATGTTCTTTGTTTAGTGTTGGAATGATTGATTTGTTATCTGGTCTACCACTCTTCGATTTTCATTGTACTTCTTCTTCAGTGATTTTGGTGTCAGAGAGTGTTGTTGCTTCACAAATTCATTTCCACAGGTCGTTGAAGATCAATGTGCATTTGATCTTTCAGTACCATTCTTTTTTGTTTTCCTTTCCAGTCAACACCATGCCAACAATGGAGATGAGAGAATGCATTTTCTTCTATCTTCATACACACGTAGAAATTGAAGATACAATGAAATTGCACCAACAAAAATCAAAACTGTCTTGCTACTGCACCAAGAATACAATGAAGTTGCACCAACAAAAATCAAAACAATCTTGCTACTGCACTAAGAATACAATGAAGTTGCACCAATAAAATTATGTGAATTAATACAATGCTTCAATGGTAGTTGGAAGGCATATTGAGTTCAAATCGAACACTCTTTTAATAGCTGAATGGTGTTCAACGAGTCGCATTCTGGTTCTTATTATTTTTCTTTTTGGTTCACATTCTCACAAGGAGGAGCCTTCGTTTCCCATGAAGAGGTACCGACGACGGATGTGTTCGAGGCTATGAGGGAAGGTATCTACTGGAAACGTTAACGTGAGGGACACATGGGAGGTGCGTGGACGACCATTTATCTTCTCCACATAAGTTTGCGTGGGTTTGGACCCCATAATCGATGAGAGTGTAGTGAGTATTTTGTCGAGTGAAAAGGGTATTATATCAAATGCAATGAGAAAGGTGTGGAGTCGAGGGTTAGAGAAGAATGCAACAAATTGGGCTAGGTCGAATGCTCGGAGAGAGTTTTCGCACAAAACAGTTTTAGGGAGTGAAGAATATGTAGCTCAGGTCGAGGGAGGTGTGCGAAAATTAGGTTTGAGGAGTGAGGAATACATAAATCAAGTCGAGTGATGGTGCATGTATAGTACTGGAACAAGGAGTCGGTGAGGAATGCAATGGTTCTAGGTTTTACCAAAGTAACAACATAAATTAGGGTTTGCAACCCAAAATTAGGGTTCACATCAGGTTCACCATCGTCTATGCATTCGAGGGGTGGTTGAATCGTTGCATCTAGTCGATGGGGGAGCTAACTAGAGGCATACAAATTTGCATACATGTGAGTAATGACTGAAATACAAATTGGAAAGGAGTAGATCGAATTGCCAAAGGGTAGAGGAGCAAACATGGAGGATTTTATGTACATTGGGGAAGAGAAAACACCTAGATAAATAATGGAGTTAGCCTGCACTCTGATACCACTACCAAGACAAGCATTGGTAGAAAATGTAACTCCATGCTTGTATATTGCATTGTCATGGAAGGTGAATAAATACAATGAGAATGACTATTGGTCTTCCTTAACAAATGACTCTTCCTACCACCTACGACTCTTCATATTTACATTATGATTACAATAACACAATCCCAAGGATTATGTGTCTAACACAAATAATTAACCATGTTGCAAGGGTGGCTTGCCTCACATAGAAGTGAGTCAAGAGTTACGTGAATCCCAACAGATTTAATAGCCATGAAGCATATAGAGGATACATGCCTCGATAAATTACTAGATGAAGTAAGGAGCCTATGATTGAGCATAGCTATGGATATAGTTAACCCGTATTCCCACCAAAACACCAACTATTATATTTGGCTAGTGGTAGTGATCAATAACAATACCCCCCCATGTTTGTATGTGAAGAATGAACATCTTATGTTGGCTCTCATAGTCTCAGGTAGAAAACAAGTGAAGAGAATGAATGTCTACCTCCAACCATTGATCGATTAATTTAAGCAATTATGGGAAGGGATACATGTATATGATGTATCAAGACCCATCCCAATGGAGAGGTATTTTATGTTGTATGACATATGTATGTACAACACACACAATTATCTAGGACTAGGAGTTTTCTCTGGTAAGCATGTTGATTGATTTATTTATATCTGTAACGTTATTTGGCATACTTCATTTGGTGCAACTATATTTTTGACACTAACATGCTCTGTATACGATAACATTGCAGGTCCTGTAACAAAAGGGTGTCATGGAGGTAAATGTTGTATACCTTCTATAAAGGCTAGGTGGTCCAACCACTACAAAACCCGATGTACGACTGTTCGAGGGTATTCCTCCCAGAAGACCACCCTTATAGAAGAGTTGCATCTAATTTCAATGATAAACCAGAGAGAACCCGAGGACTTGAAATAATGACATTGACAAATTGGATTAGGGCATATGACACAGAGAAGGAGAAGAAAAAGACATAATTGTTTGATTCAAATGGAGAACTTATGTTCGATGATCTTGAATTTTTTGACACCTATATTGAGAAAATTCCCATTGGGATGAAAAGGAAATATGTATTTTATGAGCTTTCATATTGAGAGCATCTTAAGATTGGCCACTTACTAGATCCCATGCATATATTAGAAAATGTTTCATCTTCTTTATGGAGGCAAATATCATCAAATAAAAGCGACACATTGGTTGTTAGGACATATATTATTCCTTCAAATACTAAAAAGAGACAATAGCCAAGAAAAGAAACTAGCAGAGAGGTTGGTCCCTCTTGGTCTTTTAAAGAAGGTGATGTCCCATGGATTTTGAATAAAGATGATATTTCTATGGCGAAGAAAGTTATATTGGGTGTGAAGGAGCCTTCTTTATATGGGCCGACTCTACAACATTTCTTCACTACAGAAGGGAATTTGTCGGGGTTGAAATCACATGACCATCTGAACCTTCTAAGGGAATGTATGTTGAATGCATGATTCTTCTTCTAAACCGTTGGTAAAAATATGTTATGCACTCATAGGTTTATGAAAATTAATGATGTGCATGTTATCCAGTTGGTGTCGATGAATCAGGGAGTTGGAGCTTCCTTCAGGTTGGAGCCTGAGAACTAGGTGGTTGTAGCCACCTTCTGGTTGTAGTTGGAGAACTCGGGGGGTTGGAGCTAGAGAATTAGGGAGTTCGAGCTTCGTTCAGGTTGGAGCATGAGAAACTAGGGGGATGGAGCCTCCTTCTGGTTGGAGATAGAGAATTGGAATTTGGTGCTTCCTTGAATGTAATTCTTGACATATAAGAAAAGCATTCCATGGTTTTCTCCCGCATTGGGTTTATTGTGTGGATTTATTTATTATTGTTTATTATGAATTGATGGATGTTAATATTTATGACACAACAATATATTGATGATGAATTAATGAATATGGTTGAATAAGTTAAAGGAATACAAATTGTGGTTAAAAGTGGTATAATTGCTCATTACCGATTCACCCCCCGCTCTCAGTAATACAACAACATAGGCACCTAACGTCTTATCACTGAAGTGAACCTGTCTGTAGTTTACCACCACGAATCTAGAAATTTGAAGCTGAAAGAAGATGCAAACTGACATATCTCTGCATATATGATAGTTGGGCCTCTCCTGCAACACTGAGTGGTAGTGCAAGGAAATGGGGAAAATACACCCCCCTCTTAAAGAACCTAGTGATGAAATAGACATCCTCCTCCATGGAATGATATCACAATTTGGGACTGACCCTGAATCCTTGTCTCGCATGATCCCAATGATGGATCAATTGTTGTAACAATGCATAGCTCCCCTTAACGGATGTACCCTCCTGATAAGACTTCAAGAGGCCAATATCCATCAAAAGGTCATGTGTTTGTTGTGAAAGAGGGCGAGGATACAACTCCCTATCCCTCTCATTGGCCTCCCACTCACACACAAATGTGTGTGTCTTGACTTGTCGTCGCTCTGCCTCCTCCTCCTCTTGTCGTCGTCGTCTCTGATTCACATGCAAATATCATTAGGCACATATGTATAGAGAAAATAAATTGAAATTATAAAACAAATACATATATATATATGACGCGTATTTAAAAATACCCAAAATTAATTTATTTTTGCAAAAAAATCTTTATAATCAACCGATGCATTTCCAATGGAACATACACCCCGAGGATAGTGCATTGTCTCAAAACAACAACACTGCTAAGCAATGCGTCCCATAGGACGATCCAACCTAACTCAGTGATTTTAACCACGTTGGTTTAGTGCTTTTAACAACACCGGTTCATTTCATTAACAAAGATGCATCACGACACACAAATTTATAGTGCACAAATCCACTACGCCCTTTGTGAAACCGAAATAATCAGTGTGTCATGTCTCCCAGAGCACATGTTGTCTACCGATGACGTTGTCTTTATGACACTAATGCGTTTGTTGGACTAATCGACATCACTAAGATAAACTTCATTATCACAGTTGAAGAGATGTGATGTGTTACTATTAATGCACCAGTACCACCATGATAATGGAGCATCAATGTTTTGTACCTCGATGCATTGTAAAGGATAAAGCATTGGGAACGAGGTGTCCAAGTAGACACCCCGCTATGAAAATTTAGGAAATATATGTCCTAGTGTGTTTCTGTATATAGTACTGGTGGGTTGGATTAAAATGGTTGCACTTCTACGTTAAATTTTATAAATCGTTATGTCAGCGGTGTCATTAGTTAAGTGAAGTTTACCGGTGCGTAATGTTCAACAACACCGATGTGATTTATTCGATACGTGTATTTTTTTTTTTTATAAAGTATGGCGATGTGTTTCAACATTGACACGTCAGGGTGTTACTTTTCGGGTATGCTCCAGTGTGGTTGGTTAAACTTGGTGCACCGCTAGGTTAAATTTTATATATCGTTGAACTAGCGATGTAGTTAATGAAGTGAAATGTATCGGTGCAGGCATAAGCCCATTGTGCATCAGTTCCAGCCGTTACGAAGGATGCACCGCTTTGTTTTTAATAATTTATCGTGGTGCACTTGCTTAAATAGAATTGGTGTGTACATATATGAGATGCATAGGTAATGATGCTCACTGTGAATTTAACATAATATTCACCGCTTCGAGGCAAGCCGAACTGTTTAGGCGCAACATGGAAAAATGAAAAAAATGACAAATTTCAAGTTGAATTCTAATTTTAATTGGATGAAAATGAAAATAGGAAGGTAATAAATAATTTACTTGGTCTCTTCTATCCCAAGGAGGCATGATTGCACTGTTGAGAGGAAATGGAAATTCGTGGTAATTTCCAATTTTTGAAAATGTGAGGAATCCATCAGTGGAGTTATCAAAGTCTGTGTAGTGTTGGCAAATATTGAACAAGCAATGAATTCGTGTTGATGATTGTTGTCATTAATGGCAACAGTAGAGATGGCGGAATAAGAAGGATAAAATCTCAGGAGGAACAACATTGAAGAAAATGCGCGCAGCAAGAGTTGACAGAGAAGAAGGAAGACAGAGATCCAGTGACCGTTGGATCCCATCCAAATTTCCCGAAAGGTCGACAACCGTCAGATCTGCAGAAGTTGCGAGGGAGATAAGCCATTGGAGATTCGGGGATCGGGATTTCAATATGCAAAGTTCACTCGACAAATTAAAAGGCATAAAATTGTTTAAGCTTATGAACAACTGATTCACCCCCCCCTCTCAGTTGTTCTAGTATTTCCAAAAATTGGTATCAGAGCCGGTTCCTTTTATTTAAAGGTAGATCTGTAAGCTTAAACATGACAAGTCATGAAGGGACTTCAGCCTCCAAGCCCCCTCTGTTTGATGGAACAAATTTTGCCTTCTGGAAGATTAGAATGAGAACATA
>ML800084.1:204722-218323 GCA_009831015.1 Picea engelmannii
CTTTACTCTTACTGTCCATATGCTGTATGATTGGTTGATGACACATGAAGAAATCTTAATAATAAATTAAAAGGCATAAAATTGTTTAAGCTTATGAACAACTGATTCACCCCCCCCTCTCAGTTGTTCTAGTATTTCCAACATGTAGAGCATCAGAAACAGGGTGTCTTAGGAAGAAAGGTGAGCATCAGTACTTGCTTGAGAGTTTGGAAGCATAGGATGCACTGTAACAATGAAAATCAGTTTGGTAGTTTTTTATTTATTTACCCTACCGCGGTGCGTCTAACGACAATTAGGCACACCGTTTTGTAATGCATGACAATGTGTTTGACCATTGATGTGTTGATGCTTTATGTTTTGGGTATGCCCCGGTATGATTGGTTACACTTGGTGCACTTCCAGGTTAAGTTTTATATATCGTAGAGCCAACAATGCGGTTAATGAAGTGAAATGTACCGATGCGGGTAGAATCCCATTATGCGTCGGTTTCAGGGCGTTCGAAGGACGCATCGCTTTGTTTTTAAAAATTTATCACGGTGAACTTGCTTGAATGAAACCAATGCATACATATATGAGATGCATCGATGTCAATTCTCACTGGGAATTTAACACATTACTCACCACTTTAGGGTGAGCTGAACCGTTTAGGCGCGACACGCGAAATTGAAAAAAAAATGAAAAAAAATGCCAAATTTCAAGATAAATTGTAATTTTGATTGGATGAAAATGTAAATAGGAAGGTAATAAATAATCACATGGTCTCTTTTGTCTTGAGGAGGCATGGTTGCACCATTGATAGGAAATGAAAATTCGTGGCAATTTCTAAAATTTGGAAATGTGTGGAATCCACCAATGGAGCTATCCAAGTCGGTGTAGAGAAGCAGACACATGGCATATTAGGAAGAAAGGTAAGCACTGGTTCTTGTTTGAGAGTTTGGAAGCACGAGTTGCACTGTAACAATGAAAATCGGTTTGGTATTTTTTTTATTTGCCCTACAACGGTGTGCCTAATGACAGTTAGGCACACTTGTGTGTAATGTTCAATGACATTGGTGTGATTTATTGGGTGAATGTAATTTTATTATAAAGTATGGTTGTGCTACTGGAACATGGATGCATCAATGCTTTTTTTTTTCATGAACACATTGATGTGTATATACCTTAAAGGTGCACCGAGAAAAAATTCTCCGCAAAAACCTCTGGTTGCCCGCCTCCACTAACAACCTCTGCTATAAACAACTAAGGGATAATTTTTTTGGGGAGGTTCCGTAAAAACCTTCACAAGAAGGTGTTCACCTTGTAGCGCCTATAATAACGAGCACAATTTACAGGATCATCCCTAATCAATGACTCAATTTCGTTTTTAGTCAATTTTTTTTTTATGATTTCTTATTTATTTTAATGCATTAACCAATTGTTCCCAATAATTCTCTGTGCTAATAAAAGAAATGAAGAAGTATGTTGTTGATAGTTCGAAAATGCATGAATTGTTTTCAGATCCATGTATCGAATGTCTGATTTCAGAATGCAATCCAAGTTTGGCTTTCACTTAACGTCTTTTGCTATCAATTTTTTTCCTTTTAGTTGTCATTTTCTTATTCTAATCTGTATATTGCTAAACACTTGATCTATAATAATGTGTATTGCTTTATAAAACATATTTTTTGTGTAATAGACAAAGTCATGTTCCTTGTGTAATACTTCCTACTTTACAATTTTTTGATATGAAATTTTTTTAATTACATCATCTGATCATTTTTCATTGTAAAAAAGCTAGGAAAAACTCATTTCTTCTTAAAATTTATCTTGCAAAATTCCCAATGGAACATAGCCCTCACTAGGAGCAATGTTTATTTGGTTGTTTTGAAGATAAAAAATGTTATACGAATTAGTGAATCCATGTACTAGTGTTCTAGTAATTGGTTCTTTGTTGTTTTCCTCATCAAATTCTTCATTTTCAATATTTGTTTCATTTTTGTATGCTTCTTTGTTTTGTATGAATACTTGCTCCCATTTATCACTTATTCTTATTTTTTCCAATTTGTAAAGGGTTGTTTGACACAATTGCTTTAAATCTTTCATGACCATGTCGACACAAATGTAGCCAATAACATAAGCATTTTTAACCTAAGACTCTTTTTTATCACTACTACAATTGTGTTAGTGTCATTAATGTCACAAGGCAAGGCATGCTAAATCCTACAAATGTCTATTGGAACATTGATAACTTTGTCGGTGAGTCCTAATCGTGGTTTTCTGTATCTTTGTCCAAGTTCTCTTATTTGTAAGAATGACAATTGTAATGCTATTAATACTTCTTCTAGCTCATTCAATTTTTTTCATTATTTTTATGCTTTTGTTTTGTCTAATTTTTTTTGGACAACAAATTTAGGGTTTGCGTCATTTTTTTATTATCTTTTCTTGTAGATTTTGAAATTGTAGTTATCATCAGCACCATTTATTGAGTTTTGTTGTGATTTTTCTTATATTTTCTGATAAAAAAGGACATGTTTGTATTCTTGTTTGATCAATATAACATCTTTTCAAAAAAAAGTTTGCTCACATGTTATACAATCAAAGATAGGCATATATGCAATTTGTTTATGAAATTCTTTGTCTGCAATTGTAAGCAGTTCCTCGTTTTTGTGCTTTTCCTGTTGTAAGCATTCTGTTTTTCATAATATTTTTTTTCCCTTTTTGTCCACCTTTTTCAATAGTTGTCTAGGAGTAGTAGAATTTGTTCTTTGCCTTTGGTTTCTGCTAACCTATTACTATGACTACTTATGTCTTCATTAAGTGTGTTGTGTGATTGTCGCTGCAAATGTTTTTTCTTAAGTAAAAATTTCATATTGTGTAAAGATATATGTGTTTGAATTTTATTTGTTGTGTAAACTAGTTTGGAATTTATGTTCATAGAGATCTATACATTTTTGAATGGTTCATGTACTATATGTGTTTCACTTTTACAATTTTCAACTACGTCAAACACTTTTGCTCTTTGTGTAAAAAATACATTGAAGTTGTGATCTTCCCTGTTTCAGAAGACCATAAATGGATTTCAATGTTTAATATCCTAGCTAGACACTCATAGACAAACAATCCACCCTCGATATAACCTTCTTTATACGATAATACTAATTGTATCATGTAACCTTGCCAATTTGTTATTTTTGCTACTTTATTGATTACATTGTCACGAATATATTGGTGAATGCATCTAATTACAAATGAGTCATTTTGCATAATTGCATTGAATAAAAATTGTGATATTATGCATCACAAATAAGGCATACTGTATTCATTATCTTGTAATTGGCACAGTGTCTGAAAACAACTCTCACCATACATACTTCCAAACATATGAACTTCACTAAATTTGTTTTCTTGAAAAATAGAAGAACCGTGAATCTTTCTTTTGCATAGTAATGGCTCGAAATATCTAGCAAGTGGATTTTCATCATGGAACAATATGTCATAGGTGTTTGCACATAAGTTTGAGTTGAAATGCAAGTAACTCTTAAATCGGGTTTTTTACCAAATTCTTATTGGATTTTTAGTCATTTCGATGCCCAATGTATGCCCAAAATGTCCTCCCACGTGCCTCTATCCCTTAGTGCCATATCAATTAATGTTGATCTAGACATTTTGTTCAAATAGACTTCTCAGTTACTAACATTATGCATTTTTATTAATGAATATTTATTTAGCTCAAGTTGATAAGATGTGGTTGACTCTTTATCTTGTTTTTGCAAACAAGTCCTAAAGTATTCTATTGTACCCTCTCTAATTTTCCATTGATGTGTATCTAAAATGAATTAGCACTTGCAATGCATCAAACAAACAATCACCTACAACATATGCAAAGTTTTGTAAGTGAAATAAGCCATAGTTTTCTAGTATAGTATCGTTGTCTATTTCTAACTCTGCTATCTATGTTTTCATTTTATATATTTTTCTTAAGTCATTAATGTTTTTCCCTATAACGTTTCATTATACTTGATCTTTTGTTTGAAACTATATAAGTTATGATTGCAATATAAAAACAAATAGTCTATAAGTCTATGCAGTAATAAGGCGTTGACATAAAAATAATTGATTTGAGATATTTTAAATAAAACTAGAGAAATACATGGTAGTATAAATCATACTTATAAGTGTGCGTACCTATAGGTGTTAGATACTGCTATTTTTCACTCAATCATTAAACTCCCTTGGAATACTGCTAATACTTTGAGCGAATATGTTGGAAGTGAAAACTTTCTACAATGAGTCAAAGTTGCAATATGTTAATGCCTTGACAATAAACCCAGTAGACTAAAAATAAATACTCGCAACCTTCACACATAAGTCTCTAATATACAAATTATGCGATCCACAAATGCCTTCAATACAAACCTTTCATAGTAAACGTAGTAGAATAAAAAAAAATCCTCACAACTTTCACACATAAGAATCTAATATGAAAATTATGTGATCCAAAAATGACTTCACAACAAACTCAATAGAACACAACAAAACCACTAGAAGAAATATAAATAGTCACATCATTCACACATGTTTCTATTATGCAATACTCAATCCTCTATGCACATAATTTATTTAACTTTCATATGAATTTGTTTCACTGTATACATATCTTCAGGTTGTATAATTTGAAGAAATGAAAATAAAGAGATAATTTGGGAAGCTAAAGGGAAGTGTTCATTAACAAAGTTCATCATAACGCTCCTCCAAAATGTCTGAATAGTCCTAGACCAAAACAAACCCAACAAAGAAACAATTACTTTTACAAATTTATACATTTATTCCATCATTGATTCTGAAAATCAATAAAACATTCATGAATCAACGAAACACTGCAGTAAAAAACATTGTAATGACTAAAAACTGGGAAGCTAAATGGGATTGTATAATGGAGAACTCCAATTTTCAACTAAAATTCCACAGATAATTTGAAAGCTAGTGCTCATACACCCCAGTTTTGAGATGATTCTACAATTTAGCTACAAACAAGTTCAATGGCCTGAAAATTATTCAAAAAGATGTAGTGACCGCATTAGTGACCCATATTTTTTTTTTTATAGCATTAACTAAATGCAATGCATAAATATTTAACATGCCTATAACACATTTTTTAAACATGATGCAACCAATTAAAACCCATACAAAACAACATATATTTTCTTAAAAATCAGAGTTCATACACAACAATAAAAACCCACGAATAAAGTTGATAAACAAAGAAAAAAACACTTATCTTTTAACAACAAACAAGAAACTGATGATGGGGGACGGATATTCCTCCCAACTGTAGATTCATTGCTCCAAATATCAACAACAAATCACCCCTGATCTAGGGCTACAATTCCACAAAAGAGGGTGTCTCTCACAACCCAATTCGCTCCCACATCAAGTTAGTTCTCTAACAACTATCCCAATCCTCCAACTTTCTCTTCCCCTCAACCTATGCAACTCAAGGAATTGGGATCTCTCTTCACTACACACAGTCCCTCGGGCCTTTCCACTTCTCTCTAGGGCTCTAACACAAGGATGGCTAGCAATATCTAATGTTGGGGACTCCAGGGATGCTAGCTGCCCCAAGAAAAATAACAAAATAGTCCATTGCTCTAGGGAAAATATCTCACACGGAAATATACCTCTCTACAAGAATAACAACCCGCTTCTTCATGCAACAAGAACTCTAACAAGTTGCCCACAAAACCTACCATGGTCGCCTTCAATCTCTAATGCTCTTCACTCCCTTGTTGCTCAAAAAACTGCATGCAAAAACTGCCCACAATGGCCATTTGAATTTCCCTTTTACCCATGAGAGTTGACTCACATTCCCCAAGGTTGATTGTACTTAGCACCCATGCTCTCATAACTATGGGATGCAAATTTTCCCACCAATCCCTCTTACATGTGTTTAATGATCGAGCTCTCATACACTCAAAAGGAAAATAGAAGGTTCACTCAAAGTAATAATTTTAGGAATGTGGGTTGGAATTAATAGCCATAAATAATCCCCCCCTATACCCATTTCTTAGACATTCCTAGACATTCCCCTCTCGTGTGGAAACTTAGCCCCCAATTACTCTATCTGTGTCCACCCGCAATGATCGTCACATTTTGTAACATGCCCACTATAATCCCCAGTTTAATTAACACTACTGAGAACAAGGACAAAGATGGGGGCTGAGTTTTCCACAAGAGAAGAGTGTCTAAGAGGGGTCCAAGTCGGGAAATTAATTATGGGTGTTACTTCATCCTGTTTTCCTAAATTTTATTATCACTGGGGATAACTTCTAATTTATGTTTGAGTCTATGGGATCCCAATCATTAAAACTCATGTAAGAGGGTGGGTGTGAGAGTCACATCTTGTAGTTATTAGAAGCATGGGGCTGAAGCATAATCAACATTGGGCAGAGTGAGCAGTCAATTGTCTTGGTAAAATAGAGGAAATTCGTATGGGGGAAGGAGGTCGATTTTCATATTCAGTTTTTGCATGAACAACAAGCAAGGAGCATGGAAAAAGAGCATCAAAGCTAAAACAAGAAGGCGTGGTGAATTCAAGAGCATATGTGGAGCATTTTGGAGCTGGAAGTTAAAGAGCCAGGTTGTCATGCCTGAAGAGTGAACTCTCGAGTGAGTTGCATTGTAACAACAAGTGTTGTTGTTGGTTGTTGGTAGTTTTCCTGGAAGTGAGTTCCATTGAGTTTTTGTCACGGAGATTATTAGCTAGCTGAGTCGAGAGACCCTAATAAATGAATTGAACGCCCGATGGACCGAGAGCTAGAGGAAATTCAAGATAGTTGTAGGAGAAGACCAATGGGTTGTGTGATATTGAGTTGTGAATGGACTGTGAGAGGCACCCTTCTTTTTTGGATTCCTAGCCCCAACTCGGGGGTGATTTGTTGTTGAGATTTAGAACATCAGGTCTATGATTGGGTTGAATGTCCCTCCCAAGCAACTGGTTGCACAAGTGTTTTAAAAGATAAGTATTCATCTATTAATGAGTTATTTCATGAGTTTAATTGTTGTGCTTAACTTCGTGGATGTGAATGAGTTTATTAGTTGCATTCATGTTCATTTATAATGTTGTAGATGCATTTTGTTCTAGGTATCAAAACTTGGTTAAAAATGTCTTTAAATTGTAGTTGGTAAGCTACAACAAATGGATTAGAAGAAATTTCAATTTTATGTGTATAATTCTGCAAGTAATGTCCCTCGGTTAAGCTACAAAACGTTACATTATGGTATCAGAGTAGAAGGTTGCAACATTGGCCTGCAAGACCCTACAACATGACCACATAAATTGTTTGGATCATAGTCCTCTTTTGGGTAAAAATTATTTTTCTACGGAACACCATTGGAGGGGAGAATTTTTGTGGTTTAGCCCTGTCATGACCGCCATGGAAACCATTCCCAAGTTAACCTTCATGACCCTTGCATTCCAGTGAGATTTTTCTTTCATAATTTGGGCATTAGAATCAGAAGTTACGACTTCCAGAAAACCATCGCTCAATAGTCGTCGATCTCACCTCACGTGGATTCCCAGTCGTCAATCTGCAACTTGTATTATTCTTTATCCCACATGCATGGGGAAAGGTTCGATGGAATGATTTATAAGCAAAATATGACCTTTTGTTACTTGTGCGTGAAGCATAGAGAGTCACAGAATTATGTGGAGCCCACACACAACATAAACTTTTGGTTGAGGTGGACCAGACTGGAGTTGTTTGGTAGGGGACGTATTAGAGGTTACATGCAGTGGGATGGAGCCTCGGTGGACTAGCATCGAACCAGATTTATTTGGTTGAAACTTACACGCGGTGGGTTGGTGGAATGGCTTCAGACCAGATTTGTTTGGTTGGAGGTTACATGCAGTGGCTCGGTGTACTGACATCAGATTGAAGTTATTCGGTTGGAGGTTACACGGGGGTGGTCCGGTACCCGGTGGACCGACGTTGGACTAGAGTTATTTGGATGGAGTTTGGATAGGGATGGTTTGGTGGACTGGACTTGACCAGAATCTTATAGAAGCGAGGAGAGGGGGAAGCATTCCTCAATGACCAGTGGCCCAACGATCGAAGCCATGTCAGTGCCATGTTAGTAGATTGCCATGTAGGCAAGACTGTCCTCTAGTTTCAAAAAATCAAACAAAAAAATATGGAGCCATTTTCTTAAGTCAGATTGAAATGAAACTTATAGGTTTTTTCCGCAGCGAGGAGATCAACAAAAGAGACACATAGGGCCACTTCCCATTTCTGCTTGGATTTGTTAGGAAATGCAAAATAGTGGTTTTTAAAGATATGGGTCCAGATCATTGACAAAGGTCTAGATTAAGTTGAAATTCTTGGAGGGATTCCAAAAAGTACGCATTAAAATAACCCATGAAGGAATTAGAAAAATTCTAAGGAGATTGGAATGGGTATGCTAAAATAGGGAAAAATCCACTATTCCAAACCACTTTTGGGGGAATTTTGGGATTTTTAGAGGAGGAAAAGGGTCCCCAGATGGAAAAACTGGAAAAACTTATTTACTCGACATTTTGTATACTTATCAAGCCAGACAACTTTGGTGTAGTGAAATTTTTCCAAAAGTGCACACTTTAAGAGATAGCGAGTTTAGCTAAAAATTCGAAGTTTGGAAAAATGGGTGAAATGAGACAAAGTTGTCATTTCCAAATTGATGTAGTTTTATGCTGCAACATCAGATTGAAAATATGAGAGTTGTTATGAACTCCCTGTCATCGTTATTATCTATGTATCGTACAAAAGTTTCCCTAGTTCCTGAAATATTTACTTCTATGAGTGGTAGAATTTGGTGTTTGAGATTAATTGCACCAAAATGAAAAGTGTACAAAAAGGAGTAAATTAGCAATATTCAATTGACCACATCTTTTTGCTTAGAGCTAAAAATTGAGCAAGAAATTAGTTGTTGGAAAGGTATTGGATAGGAGAATCTATATATTAGACCAGAAAATTGACCCGGGTAGTATAGGTTACAGTCAACGCAAAATAAGATGGTTGGTGGCATTAAAGAGTAGAAAAAAATTATACATTCTTTTCCAAAATTGTGTATGTATATGTATATGTATATATATATATATATTGTCTATTGTATGCACATTTATTGTAGAATTTAGAGGTTCATGAAGGCAGTTTGGTTTCCTGTATGAGAACACAACAATGGAATATGCCCAAGGGTCCTACAATTATGAAGAGGAATTCAAAGGGTTGCATGTCAGCATGGGAAATGATAAGACTGAGTCTAATGGAAGAAGAGATATGCATGAGCTTGTAACTATGAGGAGCCTGCAAAGAGTGGTGAAAAGTTATAGGGAAAATAATGAATGGATTATGAAGGGTTAAGAAGAGATACTTTAGAGCTTGAACATGCTGCATAAGCAAGACAATAAAGACTCTGGCACAAAGCAAGAATCTAGTGCTAGAAAAGTGACAACATCAAAATCCCATAGCAGAATGGATGAGCATGGGAATGACTGGCAGTGAAGGAGTAGAAGCATGCACCATCATTCCCCATAGCAATCCACTAGGAGAACTCATGTCAATTAAGGGCCAGGGAGTAGCACAAGTGTGTCTCCTGTCAGGAGACAAAGGAGAAGGCATGAGGGAGACATCTTGCAAGGTGAACTCATGAAGATCAAGCCACCAACTTTCAATGGTGAGCAAAGGAAAGGAGAAGAGGTCGAGGCCTAACTATTGGAAATGAAGAAATATTTCCAGTTGCATGATTCCCCTTAAGGGTAGAAACAAGAATTGCAACCTACCACTTTCAAGGAAAGGCAACCATGTGGTGGGATCGACTTAATAAAGTCATGCATGAGAAGAGGGTCTCATGGAGCCAGTTCAAAGGTTTTTTCCAAGAGAAATATTTGTCTAAGAATTGATATGAAAGGAAGATGAAAGCGTTCTTTAAACTCAAGCTAGGAAGCATGACAATGGATGAGTATGAGAAGAGATATTTTGAACCGTTGAAGTATGTGGACTTCATAAAGGATGAGAAAGTCAAAATCCAAAGGTTTCTTAGTGTGTTACCCTCATTCCATGGTGAAAAGATACAATATGATAACCCCAATACTTTGGAGGAGGCCATAAGGAGAGAAAATAATCTTTATGAGCAGAGCAAAGAGAGGTCGGTCTTCCAAAAGATTCGGAATGATAAGATGAAAGGAAAGAAAGAGCAAAGATAGAAAGGTTTTAAGCCACCCTTTTTCAAGAGCAACTCCCAAGCAAATCAACAAGGACAATCAACTCAAAATGAGCACAAGATGACAGATTCTTTTAGGAAAACTCCAAGATAGTAGCCTGTACAATGTTGGAGGTGTGAGGGAAATCACTTGTATAGGGACTGCCCTCACAAAGGTGAAAGAAAGAGGATTGTTCACAACATTCAGTAGGCTAAAACTATTGAAGGCATGGGAGGAAGCACGCCAAGGATTTATGTAGCCTTGGAAAAAAAGCAAGAAAAATATCAATCCCCCATGATTGAAGTGGAAGGTAAGATTGATAACCAACCCATAACAATTTTAATTGATCCTGGAGCTAGCCATAATTACATAAACTCTAATATTGTTGAAAGATTTCACTTGCAAAGGAGTAAGCATAAGAAATCTTGGTTAGTTCAGTTAGCCATGGGGGATAAAAGAGAGATCAATGAGTTGATTAAAGATTGTCCAATAGACATGAATGGACTCAACACAAAGGTAGATGTGAACATTATACCTTTGGGGTCATATGACTCTCTAATTGGCATGGATTTGTTGGAAAAAACACCATGCTATCCTAGATTGTTACAACAGGACAATAAATTGTTTTGATGAGAAAGGACAATAGGGCAAGATTCAAGGCATTCCAAGAGTTGTAGTTGTTAGAGAAATTTCGACCATGTAGATGAAAAGAGTTTTAGGAAGGGATGCCATAGTTTTGCAGCCCATATAGAAGAGGCCACTAGAGATAAAGTGGCAAGTATTGAACACCATCCAGTCTTGAGAGATTTTGAAGATGTTTTTGAGGAAATCCCATCATTTCCATTGAACAAAGACATTGATTTCTCTATTGATTTGGTGCCAGAAGCTGCCCCAATGTCGAAGACATCTTATGGGCACACCAGAAATGAAAGAGTCGTAGATCCAACTTAAAGAAATTTTAAAGAAGGGGTATATACGCCCAAGTGTGTCACCTTAGGGATCCATAGTCTTTTTTGTGAAGAAGAAAGATGGAACCTTAAGGCTGTGTATCAATTTTAGACAGTTGAATAAGGTCACTACAAAGAACAACTATTCTTTGCCAATAATTGGTGATTTATTTGATCAACTAAAGGGTGCAAGGATATTTTCCAAGATTGACTTGAGATCAAGTTATTATCAAGTGAGGATAAAATAAAAGGATATCAACAAGACAATGTTTAGAAGAAGGTATGGGCATTATGAATTGACAGTAGTATCTTTTGGGATACAAAATGCACCAACAATGATCATGTGCCTGATGAATGGAGTGCTTAGGGAGTACCCAGAAAATTTTGTGATTGTTTTCTTAGATGATATTCTCATCTACTCAAAGACAAAAAAAGAGCATGATCAACATTTGAGAATGGTGTTACAAGTCTTAAGACATCATAAATTGTATGCCAAACTAAGTAAGTCTCGTGATGTCTAGTTCCCAAGAATAGCCTGAGCATGGAGTGACTTAGTAATCTATATGTTCCTATAGACAATACTGATCCGAAATCGGATTCAGAAGGCTGTCAGGGCATGAAAAATGCTCAAAAATGAAAGTGCTCGGAATCCGACGAAACCAACACCATTGCGTCCATCTCGTCTTCCTGATTCTGGTGGTATAATTTTTTTGTCAAACGAAGTCCGTATGAAGAAGATATCACATTTTGTCCGCCAAGCCAAAAAGGAAAATTTTGGATGCTGAGTGTACTTGTCCGTACAGGACACGTGTCATTCCGTACAGGACACATGGCATGTCCGTACGCTGACACATGGCAGGTTTCGTACAAGACACGTGGCGGCTCCAGGGAGTGCCACGTGTCAGGCTGATTTGGCATTTTCGGTGCGTAGTTGGACCAATCCCGAAGTGACACGTGTCACCACTGAAAGGGTGACACGTGGCAGGGTGACGTCAGCAGCTGACATGGCAGGTTGACGCGGCAAGTGACTGGGCGTATGGCAAGTGACGTGGCAAGGTACGGAAGCTGACGTGGCGTACGGAAATGACGTGGCTTGGATTACGTGGACCAATAGGTGGTTGACACGTGGCATTCATCGAGTGGATGTAAAGGTGCCATGTGGCCCAATCACGGGCTGCCACGTGGCACCCCAGGTTTAGCCAATGAGGGCTATGTCAAAAGTTTTTGGGGTCCGGGGGATTCGAACCCCGGACCTCCCCAAGTGTTTACGCCTTTATAAAGTCCCGTGGCCACTGTGCCACGCATTGGTTCTTATTAATATAATCGGCAAGATTATATTTAAAGTCGCAAGGTGTATAGACCGTCGATAAAAAGGGCTGGGGCTTAGCCCAGCCGTCGGCGCACACGACCACATGATAGGACCCTCCGGCGGGAGAGCGGTTGGCGCGCGGTTTGAATTATTAAACCACGGTTATTGCATATGTGATCACATGTATTTTGCGCGCGGGAATATATACCGTTTGGGTGGTTTAAACCAACAACCACGGTTCTAAAATGTTGCCGCATGTGACCAGGTGTTGGAGCGAGAGGGGTGGCCCGCGCTTAGCCCTTTGGGCTAGCGCGTGGCCACATGGTGATCATGTGACCGTTTAAGGGGGCGCGCGCCCAGGAAAAAGGGGCTTAGCCCATATTACAACTATATTATAGTTTGGAAGTGGGTTTTATAACCACTTTAGTTATTTTAAATGTAATTAACCCTTTTTAATGTAATTGGGAGTTATTGGGCTTTTTTAGAG
The DNA here is from genome assembly GCA_009831015.1 of Picea engelmannii. Lineage (NCBI taxonomy): Eukaryota > Viridiplantae > Streptophyta > Pinopsida > Pinales > Pinaceae > Picea > Picea engelmannii. The sequence goes on from ML800084.1 coordinate 217,679, forward strand.
CCTAATTTTTTGGAGGAAGTTGGGGATGAGCAACCAACTTTCCCACTATTTAACCAAGGCCATTTTGAGGCCAAGGGGAGAGACTTTGGACAGCTTTTGGACGGTTTTTGGAGAGCCTTTGGATAACTTTTGGATAGTTTTGGAGAGCAGAGATGCTGAGGCAAAGCCAAGTCAAAGCCAGTTTGAGGCAGGGAACTTGTTGAGGAGAAGATGTTGTCGGACGATTTCTGAGAGATTCGAACATCCGTTTCGCGTGCCGTAAGTTTTGCAAGATTCTAGAGATCTGGGCGAACATGACCAGATTAGTATGGAAGCCATTCGGCATTGTAATGATGTACCATCAAGCTTTCGAAAAGAAATAAAGAAGCCTCCCCCACAGAGAAAAGGCCCGGAGACGTAGGCAAAGTTGTGCCGAACTCCGTTATCAACCTGTGCATTATGGTTTGCTATTTTTCATGGCATTTCAGATTTGCAAATATGTTAATGGCTGTATAATTCATTCTCTTTTCTCGTTCTTTCGTTAAGTTTCCCAATGGTCAATTAATTCATGCAAATTAAAAAAACTCAACCATAAGTCATTCGAAAAATCCTGACGGATCAAGTGGTATCAGAGCTAGTTGACGTTTGGATTTGAGTTTTGCATGT
>ML800084.1:222123-236219 GCA_009831015.1 Picea engelmannii
ACATGGAAGGTATAATGGTCATGTTTTTATTAATTCTCCTTTTGATTATAACAAGCATAATCAAGTAAACCAGAACTTGTGGAAACTTTATCCATGTGCTTATTGTCATTCACCTAAGCATTGTGTTGCCAAGTGTTGGAAGAAACAAACTTTGTACAGGAAACCTATGTCGTCCAAGAAGGAAATGCGACATAAAGGCTCAAGTCCACAACGAAAGAAGGAGAAGGTTAAACAAGTGTGGATGCCAAAAACTCGTTGTACGTTTTGCAGCAAGAGTGGACATCAAAAGGCTAGCTGTTGGAAGCTTAATCCGGAGCTTCGTCCCAGGAAGGACAAAAGGATTTTGCATGTATCCACGAAGGAGGAAGGATTACCAGCAAAGCGAGAGGAACATGGTGAAGGAAAGAAACCAGCCACTTGGTTCTGCCAGAAGTGGATGTCTCGACTTCAGTGTGTTTTGCTTCCCCTGATGTAATCATCTTTCAGAGACAAAGAGCAAACCGGGTGGCCTCTCCCGAGCTTGTAGAGTGGTCAGTAACCTTTTTGGGACCAAAAGGTCTTATTGTTGGGAGGTGTGATCCGAAATCGGATTCAAAAGGCTGTCAGGGCATGAAAAATGCTCAAAAATGAAAGTGCTTGGAATCCAACGAAGCCAACACCATTGCGTCCGTATCGTCTTCCAGATTCCGGTGGTATAATTTTTTTGTCAAACGGAGTCCGTATGAAGAAGATATCGCATTCTGTCCTCCAAGCCAAACAGGAAAATTTTGGATGTTGACTATACCTGTCCGTACAGGACACGTGGCATGTTCGTACGCTGACACGTGGCAGGTTCCGTACAGGACACGTGGTGGCTCCAGGGAGTGCCACGTGTCAGGCTGATTTGGCATTTTTGGCACGCAGTTGGACCAATCCCGAAGTGACACGTGTCACCACTGAAAGGGTGACACGTGGCAGGGTGATGTCAGCAGCTGACGTGGCAGGTTGACGCGGCAAGTGACTGGGCGTACGACAAGTGACGTGGAAAGGTATGGAAGCTGACGTGGCAAGGATGACATGGTGTACGAAAATGACGTGGCTCGGATTACGTGGACCAATAGGTGGTTGAAATGTGGCATGCATTGAGTGGATGTAAAGGTGCCACGTGGCCCAATCACGGGCTGCCACATGGCACCCCGGGTTTAGCCAATGAGGGCTATGTCAAAAGTTTTTGGGGTCCAGGGGATTCGAACCCCGGACCTCCCCAAGTGTTTACGCCTTTATAAAGTTCCGTGGCCACTGCGCCACGCATTGGTTCTTATTCATATAATGGGCGAGATTATATTTAAAGTCGCAAGGTGTATAGACTGTCGGTAAAAAGGGCCCGGGCTTAGCCCAGCCCTCGGCGCACATGACCACATGATAGGACCCTCTAGCGGGAGAGCGGTTGGTGCGCGGTTTGAATTGTTAAACCACGGTTATTTCATATGTGATCACATGTATTTTGCGCACGGGAATATATACCGTTTGGGCGGTTTAAACCGACAGCCACGGTTCTAAAACGTTGCCGCATGTGACCGGGTGTTGGAGCGAGAGGGGTGGCCCGCGCTTAGCCCTTTGGGCTAGCGCGTGGCCACATGGTGATCATGTGACCGTTTAAGGGGGCACGCGCCCAGGAAAAAGGGGCTTAGCCCATACTACAACTATGTTATAGTTTGGAAGTGGGTTTTATAACCACTTTAGTTATTTTAAATGTAATTAACCCTTTTTAATGTAATTGGGAGTTATTGGGCTTTTTTAGAGCCTAATGTTTTGAAGGAAGTTGGGGATGAGCAACCACCTTTCCCACTATTTAACCAAGGCCATTTTGAGGCCAAGGGGAGAGCCTTTGGACATCTTTTAGATGGTTTTTGGAGAGCCTTTGGACAACTTTTGGACGGTTTTGGAGAGTAGAGATGCTGAGGCAAAGCCAAGTCAAAGCCAGTTTGAGGCAGGGAAGCTGTTGAGGAGGAGACGCTGTCGGACGATTTCTGAGAGCTTCGAACATCCGTTTCGCGTGCCGTAAGTTGTGAAAGATTCTAGAGATCTGGACGAACATGACCCGATCAGTTTGGAAGCCATTCGACATTGTAATGATGTACCATTAAGCTTTCGAAAAGAAATAAAGAAGCCTCCCCCACAGAGAAAAGGCCCAGAGACGTAGGCAAAGTTGTGCCGAACTCCGTTATCAAACTGTGCATTATGGTTTGTTGTTTTTCATTGCATTTCAGATATGCAAATATGTTAATGGCTGTATAATTCATTCTCTTTTCTCGTTCTTTCGTTAAGTTTCCCAATGGTCAATTAATTCATGCAAATTAAAAAAACTCAACCATAAGTCATTCGAAAAATCCTGACAGATCAAATACTCAGGCACAAACAAGGAGAAAAGGGAGAAATAAGGGTGACTAAATGGCTAAACGGAGAATTAAGACAAAAAACATAGGAAAAGTAACTTAAGCCAAAGTCAATGGAGAAATAGAAGAAAAAGGTGTTAAGGGGGACTTAATTAATCATTCACATTCAAATTAGGAGAAAAGGCGTCTAGCTTAAGTGATGCCAACAAAAAATTAGATCGGTGGAGGTATAAGAAGAGGAATTCAATCTAATTCCTCATTATTGTTGATTTCTGAATTGAGAAATAGGTTCTAGAGGAGGAAGTCGACCTCAACATATGTTTTGTGGATTTTTGGAGGAAACCACCACCATAGATCGATTTCGGTGTTAGAAGACACACCCTAGCTTATCAGAAGTACCATCCAGGTATTTCACCCTTCCATATTAGTGATCTACAAACCCGATTTAGTTAGTGCGCAATGCAGCCAGTGAGGGAACTAGGGTTTGAGATATAGTTTTGTGTAGTTGGACGAGACCAGAGAAGATATCACCATATCCTTCTGACCCAGTTGAGAGGGAACCAGGGTGCTTCTTTTGAGCTATCATTCATCATATTCTGATAGAGGAATCTCCTTGTGCACATCAACCAACCAGGTAGTGAGCAACACTTGGGGAGGTAAATTGAGGGTTCCTGAGAGCTCACCTGGTCAGATTCGGGGAAACCCTCCCAACCCATTATAGAGGAGGCTAGAGCACTCATTTTGAGTCAGGTATCATCAGATTCTGATGGTGGAATCATCTGGGTGCATTGCCAGAGCCGAAGAGGTGCGTAAACCCCCAAGGGGTCCCATCCGGGGTCCATTTTGAGCTTTAGTGAGTCTATCTTCAGTCTGGGCACAGAGTTTCGAACAATTTTCAGGTTGATCAGACGAGTGTAGCCACCAAGGAGAATATATCTTCATTTGTAGCAGTTGTAGTGAGATTTTTGGGTTGTATGTAGCCAATCTATCCATGCATGTGCATATCCTTTCACATATTCTAATCATGGGTATTTTATGTTAGTTTGCATTGTATTTCGATGATGATCCATGAGATCTAGCTAATGACTAGTTTCCTTATTTCCGCACGCCAATTGTATTTCCTGCTATTTCACATAATACATATTATTGAGTTGTGTTGTCTTTTATTACTCGCATGCATGATATAATATTAAAACATCATTCTATATGAAGACACAAATGCAAAATCACCATGCATGTTAAGACAAAGAAACTAAAACGCATCTAGAAACCCCCAGAGTATGAGATCAGAGAGCCAAAACATCAGTTTCGATAGAGCATATCTGGATCCAACATATCAGGGATAATTCAGTGGTATCAGAGCCTTCTTCTTGCCAGCCTGTGAAGAAGTACTTTCTCATGACCCCATGATTTTGGGAACAGGTGCAGAATACCCAAAGGGTCGAGGTCATATTAGGGATGAGTACATTCAGTACCGTAGGAGACACAGTAGAGACATAAGAGATAGGAACATAAGGGACTACACTCCCTTCCATACTTAGTCAGATACAGATCCAGAGATAGAGGACATAGAACAAATCAGTTTCGACACAGAGGCAAACATAGAGAGGATTATGGGTGACAGGCGTGAGACCCCAAAGGGCAAGGGGAAAGGCCCCGAGACATAACATGATAGTACACAGGCCATCTTGAATGACCTAGCTTCAGGACAATGGGATATGATGAATGCCATAGCACAAATGGCCATCAACATAGAGATGATCCAACACAATGTGAGCACTATGGGTGCCAACGCGTCGGGAGGAGAAAGTGGTGTTGGTTTTCTTAGCCTACTGAGCAACTCTACACTCCAGACCCAGGGTTAATATCTTTCAGGGTACCAACAAAGCCTAAAACTATCGGTCGTTCTAGTGAACCAGAAGGCAACACAACACACATAATGCGTTGCACAGTCTCACCCGAGATAGCTTTAATGGGTGGCTATAAGACTCATGTGTTTACAACCTAGGATTGAGTAGGGGATAGAGGGTCATCATTTCGATCTACTAGTTATTAACTGTCTTATCACTTACTGTATCTGACATTAAGGATTAAACAATGCAACATAAATGAACTAAACAACATAATAACTCATCCATTCATCGCATCTAGTGCATTCATCACATTACACAAATATTATCGTGGTTCACCCCCTCCATGGGCTATGTCCACAAAGATTTGGCTCTTGGCCCTTTTATTAAGATAATTATGCAATTCTTGTGTCGTGTGCTTACAATTCTTCTCAGAATGGCAAGATCTCTACGAGGCAAACTAGATTGCACCAGTTTCCTCAACCTACGATCTGATCCTTGAGATATTCCTCCCGGTTCACTCTCTTGTCACAAATACTCCCTTATCAATGCATTCCATACAATGGAAGCTCAGTGCTCACAAAATCTCTGAACTTTTGAATCTCTGAACTCTCGAATTCTCGACCTCTTTGACCAACTGACTAACTCTTCTTTGATACCTACTTGCCTATATTTATATCTATCGGGCTCTTCAGTCGTTTACACAAAAACTCTTACCAAAACCCTAACTTCTCTGTCGTTAGGTCTTCCTTTCTCTGCATGCGTTCCATACTTCCTTCCAGCTGTCGCCTCCTTATTGCATGCGCACATGCTGTGCTTCTTGCTAGTTGTCGCTTTCCTCGTGCACGCTTCCCTTCCCACGATTGCTCTTCTAGCTATCGTTCTTCTTCGTGCATGCTTTCTTTCCCATTTCGGCCTGCTGCCAACAGGCCCCGAACACTGACATGTGACTCGTCCCAAGTCACCTAATCTTTCTGGGCTGCGTTGATCTCTTCAGTGATCCTCTTGAACTTTTCCCTTAGCTCTGTTGTTGTTGTCAGTGCCTACGCGGTCTTCATCTTAATGGTTTCAACGATCTGAACGACCACTTCCTCTCTCAGTAGTCCTGTGCATTCTACCTGGGTCTACGCCATCTATGCTCTGCCCACTTCTGCTTGTGCGAGTACTTTTTCTACTCGTACCTGTAACGGTTCTATCTGAGCCTGTTGCTCTTGTTTCTGTGTCTGCACAGTGATGAGTTTTGCGTGCATCTTCTTCAACTGTTACGTCCCTTTTACCCGTTCTGGGATCGGTATGATATTTTGCTTCTGTTTGAGTTCTTGGATCGTTGCATTGATCCTTTCCTCTTCCTTGTCCCAGCATTGAACCTGTGGGTCCTCCTCTAGTTTTGTCCAAAGTTGCTCTTCTTTGTCGAGCAAGTCAGCTATTGTGCTAATCTGTTTCTCCATCTCCTATATTTGTGTTGTTTCTCCTTGCCTCCTTTGCTCCTTCACTGCTGGTGGGGTTGTTGGTGTTAGTTGTTTTCGGAGGTCCCGAATCTCCTTCTAGTATTACGCAATTTCCTGCGCAATCTGGTTGATCTTCTCTGTGGTTGGGAGTTCATTTCCCTCCACGCTGTTTGGAAGTGTCCCAAAAATTTCTCCCACTCTGCGTTCCAACTCGTTCTTGTGTTCCATCTCCTTCTAAGTTTTTGACTTGGCCTGCTCGTACTCTTTTTCCAAGGCTTCCCGCTGCTTTGTTGTTTTTTGTAGCTCGACTAAGTTCTTATGTGCCCGAGACTGCATCTCGTGGTCAACGCTAACCTGTAATTTGTATAGTTCCCTTGACGACATCTGTGTCAAGACCAATTGAATGTGGTCCAAATCCTTCAGTAGTGTCTGTCCCACTATTTCATCCATTCACAACATGTTTGGTCTTATGTGGATCGTTGTGGATGAGTGTGGCATTGGAAGAGCTGGGTCTCGTTATTCGATCTCCATTTTTTTGTTGGTTTGTGTTGTCGGCTGCTCTATGCTTATGTTGCTACTTGTGCTCTGGGCTTCTTAGAGTGTCTTGAGGAGATGCCTTATTTCTGCCACCTCTTTCTTTAGCTTATCCCTGTGATGTGCTATGTGATCGAAGTCTTCATCTAGACAATCCTAGACCATTCTGGAAATGATTTCCCCGTTGTCCTCCATGATCATCAGGTTTGGTGATGCTCGTTGCACCTTTGATTTCTTGTGCGCACCTGTGGTGTGTTCAACCGCTCTTATTTCCCCCGGGCTCCTGTTCGATGGGGTTTGGAGTGGTCTCCTGCATTCTCTTAGTTTGATTTGGCTATTTGTTGGTCTCTTTCTGCCCCTTCTGCATTTTTGTTTGTTCTGACCCTTCGCTTGCTGAAGGTGGTTTGTTTTGGCCTGTCCTTGGTTTCTTGGGCACTAGTTTTTGTGGAGGTTGTGTTTTTGTCTGAGTTGCCTCCCCTCCTGTGGGTCCTTCTGGTACTTCTTGGGGAATGGATGGGATCTTCCATTCAACAGGCCATTCGCTAGTGACCATGTCTATATCCCCTTCCGTGATGCAATAGCGCATCGATATCCACTGATGATCGAGATCTTGCCTTGGTTGTATCCACATGGCTTGCGTTGTTGCCCATAAGTTAATGATGTCCCCATATCGCGCAACCACTTCTGGTGTTATTCTCCATGACCGGTTAATAACTTCATGTATATCCCGTAGGTATGCTTCAAAGATAATTCCATTTTCTCTCATCTGTTTGGTTTGTAGTCCTGCTCTCAGTACTCGATATCTCGCTCCCTCGGGCTGTGGTCTCGTAGCAAAAACTACGTATTCTGGTTCCCGCCATCCCATGAAGGCTATAAGGTTAAAAACCACGAGTAATGAAATTCTGTGCTCAGTTCTTGTGCGTCCGTGCAATACATTTGGAATAAGTTCAACAGGTAAGGCGCCCATCGCACGAAGGTGCCTTCTGTGCACTGAGCTGCAACTGCGATGACTCCTACTGGTACTTCATCTTCGTGACATTTCCTTAGCAGCTTATAGGATAAGATCTTTGTGCCCAATTGTGTTGCTGGGTTGTTGATATGTTTTATTATAATACCTCTTGTTCCTCTCGTTGTGTCGTATTTCTTCTTCATTTCCTCTGCTAGCGCCTTTTCCTTGGATTTATCATCCAGAATCAGTGCAGAATCCATACCTCGACTAGGTAGTCCTATTATCTGGGCGATAAGGTCCACTGTTATGGGGACGGGCTTGTCCAGCCATATATCCCCCCATGCGTAACTTCTAACAGCTGCTTGACGCATGTCGTCGCGTACTGGCCTCTGCCAAAATGTGGAAGTCTTAACAGTCCTACAATGCTAGTTTGATCCAGTCTAACTGCCCACTGATGCGGCTGACTGATTGTTTCTCCAAGTTGGTTAACCACAATATTCTGCATGAATACTCTGGGTGCAAGTTTTGGGTACTTAGTGTCATCCGAGACATCATGGTCAGAATATTTGAGCTTCCCAACATGACCCAGTAGTTGCAGTTCTGCCTGTACTCCCTCCGGTATGCGTGGTAGCACAATTTTTGTTGTCGGTTTCTTACGAGGTGAGCTCAGTATCATAATTTTGTCGTCCTGCTGTGGTGCTTGGCACTAAGTTCGAACAATGCTTGTTCATTGTCCCATAAGCCATTCTGGCCAAGCTGAGGTAGTTCCGACAGTCTCTTCTATCTGTTGACCAAGGCTGGGTACCTGCGGCTCGTCAGATTGTCCTTTTGATCCTTGATTCCGATTCGTGTCGTTACCTTGCGTCGCTAGTTTGGGGCGTTCTGGTAGCCCTTCCTATTGAGGTTCCACTTCTTCATTTAGGGGTTCCTGCAGTTCTGCTTGTGTACCCCCTTCCAGTTCCTCTGGGTGTGGCCACTGACTCTCTTCCAGTATTGGTGTAGGGCTCACCGGTGGCATCTCCGGGGATGTGATCTCATCGATATCAACGATCTCTGATTGTTGCTGCTCGTTTTCTTCCAGCAGTCCTCGTGACCTAGTTTGAACTCTGGTCGCCTCAGTGGTCAAGCCTGGTTCAACAGAATTCGGTGGTGCCATAGTGGTGAGTTTTGGGTGTCTTCTGTCTGTAGAGGCCTGTGATCTTACTTTGTTCGTTTGAACTACTGTGGCTTTCTATATGTCCTTCTTTCATGAATAGACAAGTTGTTTCTGTGCTCGTATGTTGTATGGGTTTGTCATGAAGCTTATCAAAGACATTTCCTCCATGATGGGATTGATGCACCCTATCTGTGGGTTCAATGCATGTGCGGCATTTTCGTACTTGCCATTACACTTCTCTGTCCGTTTCCAGTTGGCATATTTAATGTGACGTTCCATCGGTCATTGTCGTGTCTTAGTTCTGCTTTATGTTGTCTTGTCGTCCTGCTTTTTTCGACTTGTCATTTCCCGCTCGTTTGTCTTAGGTGTGTGACTGTTACTCTAGCCTCTATTGCATTTTTCATGGTTTTTCGATTTTTTTTTTTTAACTGCACGGTGGGTGGTCGACTGTCTTTGTACAGCTTCAGTTAGCTCCCCTTGATCATTCCTTGGAGGTCTGCGCCTGCTAGATCTCTTAACTGTACAACTCTCCCATCTGTTACTATCTTGACCTCGTATGGTCCTAGCCAATGCATTCTCAGCTTTCTTGGATGCTGAAACAATTTGTTGTCATAGAGTAATACTAGATCGCCTTCTGTGAAAGTCTTCTTCTTAATGTGTCGGTCGTGGCATGCTTTTTCTCTGGCCTTCTATTCTTATTGATGGAATCCTGCCAGGATTCGGTCTTCCTCCATTGCTAATAGTTGATGCAACCTTTCTTGTATTGCGTCGTGTTCTGTCATTTGTGTGATAGCGGCTACGCGTAAGCTGGGTATTAGAAATTCCAATGGTACTACTGCTTCTTGGTCGTAGACGAGTTTAAATGGTGTTTGGCCTGCTAACTTCTTGCATGTCATCCTATATGCCCATATTACTGCTGGTACTTTGACGTCCCAGTCGTCTCTCTTGACGTTGCAAATCTTTGTCAATGAATTCTCTAGAACTTTGTTGAAGGCTTCTATTGTGCCATTCTCCTGTGGGTGATATGATGTGATTTTCTGGTGGTGAAATTCAAATTCTTCGAGCATCGTGGGGATGGTGCTATTTATGAAATGCATGCCTTGATCACTCATTACAACTCTTGGGCACTCAAACCTAGTAATTACTTGTTCGAATAAAAAATGTGCAACAGTTTCTGCGCTACACTCCTTTACTGGTGCGGCTTCTGCCCATATTGTTAGGTATTCCGTCACAATGATGATGTATCTTGCCCCTGTTCTTCTTGTTGGTGGGTTAATAGGTCCCAAAAATTCTATTGCCCATTTATCAAGTTCCTGTAGTGTCACTTGCGGTCGTAACAACAACTCATCCCTTTTGTTGTGTTTGCCTACCCTTTGACAAACATCGCATGCCTGACAATATTCTTTCGAATCCCTATGAATCGTTGGCCACCATAGTCCTGCATGAAGTACCTTTTGCGCAGTAGATTTTCCTGCATAATGTCCTCCTGCCAACCCCTCGTGGGCTTCTGATAAAATCCTTGGTCGTTCGTGCTCTAGCACGTACCTTCGTAAAATGTTATCTATGCCCATTTTATATAGATGTCCTACGATCAGTTGATAGTCAGCTACGCGAACTACCAGGTTCTTCTTCTACGCGGTGGTATACTCTTGCAGTGCAGTACCTGTGCTCAAATACTGGATGATTTCTGCGAAGTAGTCATCAACAATTTGTACCGAGAATAACTGTACATCTGGAAAGTTGTCTTCTAAGCTTGTGGGTTCTTCTCCATTTGTGACCCGTGATAGGTGGTCAGAGCCTGCAATCAACTTTCCTAGTTTGACGATCACTTCGAAGTCAAATTCCTGGAATAACAATAACCATCGACAAATTCTCCCCACAAACATTATCTTTTTGAATAGGTATTTTAGGGTTGAGTGATCTGTAAACATCTTAAAATGTTTTCCCAATAAGTAGTGTCCGTACTTCTGAAGTGTATAAACCATAGCTAGGCCTTCTCTTTCCGTGGTGTTATAGTTTTGTTCTGACTCAGATAGTTTTCTGCTTGCGAATGCTATCGGGTGATCCAAGTCTCCTGCTCCTGGCTGCGCTAAGATAGCTCCGAGTGCTATCGTTGATGCATCTACATGCACGTGGAATGCCTTTCCCTAGTCTGAAAATACCAATATTTGTACAATGACCATCTTTTCCTTCAGGGTATCCAGATCGTGTTGACACTCATCGTTCCATTAGTACTTTGTATCCTTCCTTAGTAGATTTTCCATTGGTGTTGTGATCTGCGCATAGCCTTTCATAAATTTTCGACAGTACCCTGTGTGTCCTAACGTTGCTCATAGATGACAGACTGTTTTCGGTGCTAGTAAATTGACGATGACGACGACCCTTGCCAGATCGACCAATAGCCCTTGTTTGCATACTATATGGCCCAATAGTATCCCAAATGGTGTTCCAAATATGCATTTCTTTATGTTCAGTGATATATGACACTGTCTGCATCGCTCTAGCATCAAGCGTAATACTTCTACACGGTTCTTGAACAGATTATAGACTGTCCAGTCGTCCAGATATACTTTGAGAAACTGATGGATGAATTCTTTGAAAGTTGCGATAACCACTATGGAGAAGATTGTTGGTGCATTCTTCAGTCCGAAGGGCATGACTGTATATTGGTAAGATCCTCATTCCACCGCGGATGTGGTCTTGTATCTATCCTCCTATGCTATATTAATCTGATGGTAACTTGAGAATCCATCAGTGAATGAGTAGGCTTCGTGTCCCCCCACATTCTCTAACACTTCATCCATGAATGGTGTAGGGAATGGGTCATGTAGGCATGCATCGTTCAAATTCCTCAAGTCGATGCATATCCCGATCCCTCTTCCTTGTTTCTTGTCCTGTATGACCATCAGGCTTATCCATTTTGATTCCTCGATAGGTTCAATTATGTCAGGTTCGAGCATTCGATCAATCTCCTCTTTAAATTTCTATTTATATACAGGGTTCAGTCTATATGGTCATTGTCTTATCGGTCTTGCTTCGGGTATGAGAGGTATTTTCATTTCTCCCAGTTCGCCCACTATACCTTTCATCTCTGTGAATGTTGTAGGAAATAAGTCATTGTATTCGCGTGCAATAGTTCTGTAATACTTTCTATTGTTGAGTCATCCGAGTAGTCTCCAATGCTGGCCATTTTGGGATGTTCTGTTGTGCTGATGTTAACTTTCTTTACCTTGATTGGCACGGAAATAACTTCAGACTCTATTTGTGGTCCCTTCACGTCTCTGTCACCCTCTGCTTCTGTAATTTGAATGTCACGTGGGTTCTCTTCATCCAGTATGTCCTCCTATACTTGGTAACATGACAGTAGTTCCTTGACTGTCTGTCTGTTTCGCTGCTGCTCTTCAATAATAATCTCTACTTATGGTCCCTGAATGAATATGAATCCTCTGATTCGTTTTAGAGCTGCGTCTATGTTGGGGTTCTCATGCTCGAATGAGAAAGTGGTGGTAAAGTTTTCCTGCAATGTTTCCCATGTTGTAGTTCCTTTGCATAGTTCCTGATCTGTATACCAGTTCACTGGTATGCCCTCCAATGTATGAATAAAGTGGTGAGGCCATTCCTCAGGTGGTGTCAATTTCCACAATGTTTCGTACTCCCTCAAGTGTTTCGCTGGTGTGCCAAATCCTTCGTATTTCTGTTGTTTGTTGTTTTTTTGTACTGCGTCGAACCTTATTCGCAGTAGCCTTTTACATTAGTACCAGTCTGTGATGGTCTTCATGTGTGCGCCCCACCATCTGGCAAGTGTGGCCTTGAGTGCTAAGTCCAGTGCTAGTAGCTTCTGGTTCTCTAATACGTCATCTTCATATTGTGTTAAGAATATTTCCAAATCATTGAGTCCATGGAAACTGGGTGGTTCTGCGATTTCTATGCCTATCCATCTCACTGCGCGGTCTATTCTTTCACATCTTCTCGTGGATACTTCATGTAGTCTTTGCTGCTAATTTTCTAACCCGGTGTCTGAATCCGTCATGCATGAAGTGATACTACGCCAACTGAGTACCCCATCTGTGGTTGGGTTTACATAATCCTCCTCGCGCACAATTTTCCTATATAACTGGCTGATTTCCTCTAAGTCTAAGCAAGTGGGTTCTATGAACCTTTCCCCTTCTGATGGATCCAGTGGTGCTATAACCCTGTAATCTTCAGATTGAAATGTCATTTTCTTGTCTTCAAATTAATTATGGCTTGGTTTTCAAATGCCCAGTCCAGACCGAGTAGTGCTTGGTATGGTGTTGTGCCATCAACTATTTCGATGACTTCAAAATTTGTTTTGGTACACACACCATCAAGATCTACCGTTACGTCCTTCAACCTTCTGATTGGTAGAACTTTGTGTTGGTTTGCTAGTTTTAGTTGGACATTCGAATATCCTAAGGTTGGTTCTCCCATGCATTTCCGAGTTTTCTTGGGTAGTACATTCACTTCGGATCCTAGGTCCAGTATGATATCTCCCATATTGAAATCCCCAATGTTGGCATTCAACCTGAATTCCCTACTTGTTCTTCTCCTTGTGTGTAGGTGATTCACAATTTTTGGTTCTAGTTTTTGTTCTATTTCGTTGCTACATTTTTCTAAGATGCTTTGCAATATTCTCACAGATGAAGGATCACTTAATATTTTGATGCATGACAACAAAAAGTCTTGGATAGTACTTACTTATCCCTGTCGTGACAGTCCTTTGGTATGATCCAATGATGGTGGCATTTTGTATTCTGGGGCTTCGTGGGCTGGTTGCGTATTAGAAGTCGATGTTGTATCCTTCTTCTGAAATTCCTATCTGGCTTCCTTAAAAGTTTCCTTTTCTTTGGGTGCATCGAACTGCTTCCTTGGTTTGGTGTTCTTCCTTACCCACTGGTTCTGTGCAAGTTCTTGTTGGGATGTGTCGTTTCCTGTCTTCGTTCCTCCTTAGGTGACCATGTTGATATTTCGTCCATCCTCCCTTGCTTCGACTGAAATCCATTGCACATTCTGGTTGTTCTGGTTCCTTTTTTCCTAGATCTTTACTAACAATGTCGAGAATTCTTCTGTCTCGTGATTCGATGCACAACGATACATACAAGTTGCTAGCGACAATGGGCATTCCCTTGCAAAATTTCCTAGTTGTTGACAATTATGACACGTGACTGGTCCTCTGCCACGTCTGAAGCCTCCTCTAGATCGTCCTCCTCCTCGATAGCCTGCTCTGTCCCCTCTCTGCGCGTTATATGGTGGTGTCTGGTTGTACTGCACGGTTTTGTACTGGGGTTTCACTGGGTTGTACTGCTGCTGTACAGTATTGTATGGAGCTGGGACTTGATTGAATTGGGGCGCTGCTTGCCCAGTCATCATTTTGGCCTGTACCCTGTAGGTGTCCGATGTTATTTCCCGCATCAACTCCATAGTTCTGCAGTCCTTGTCATTGTTGATCCAGGTGGATATTGGTGGCCACCCACCTTTTCCAAATGGCTCAAAACAACTTTCTGGCAATTTTGGCAATTTACTATTTTTAGCAGGTTTTAACTTCTGAGGCCATTTTGAGGGCCTAAATGAAGGTTTTTCGAGATCGAGGTTCTCAAAGATAGTGAAAGGAATAATTGAACTCCCAAAATGAATCTCCTCAACTATACCTTTCCAATGAGCTATTGTACGCCTAAAATGGAGATCGTATGCAAAAGTTACGACCCCGGGAAGTTGATGTACCAACTTACCCAAACGGGGCCCACATGACTTTTGGCGCTTCATCTC
>ML800084.1:239719-268818 GCA_009831015.1 Picea engelmannii
CATAGTGATAATAATGGAGTTCATTCAATGTAAGGTGGAATAGGTCCACTATATTATTAAATAAGGCCCACTATGGTAGTTAGATATAATAAATGTAAGAGGATTTCTTAAAAGGTTATACTTCTAGAAGATTCATCCTCTAGAATGTTCTTAGGTGACGGTAGCACTATATAAAGGGGTTCAAACAATGTAATGAGACATGAAGATAAATATTGTATTGTGATTTGTATCTCAATAGGAGGATGCCCCCTCGAAGAGGCAAGTGAACAGGAGATGATCTCTTCCATAATAAGATCCATTGTATGGTGTTACCCTACTCTAAGGGTTTGATATAATAAAGTGGTGGTTTTTTATATGGTTTCATATATCTTGTGTGGTGCTTGTATTTAGATATATTTGGATCTATTGTGATATTTGTATTTATTTATTTGGTTCTTAACAATTGGTATCAGAGCACTTTCCTTGGCAGACATTGTGGGAAAATATTTTTTTTTTTTGCAGTTTTTTTTTTTTTCGAAGAATAAAAAAGAGGGCCACGAAATTCCAGAAAGATTTGGTATATTTATGTGAAACATTTTTATAAAAAAGTTGTATATCTGAATTCCTCTCATAAAAACACCCAAGTTGAAAAAAAAATCGTCCGAAACGGAGTCCGGGAAGTCAAGATATTGAAGTTTTAAAATCTGCAAATTTTCAGGGTTTTTTCCATGGAAGACGATGAAATTGTTTTATTTCTGTAGAATATGGATGCCTAATTTGCCCAAAAAAATTACATATCTAAGTTCCTCTCACAATTTCATCCAATTTCAAAAAAAAAACCAGCCGAAACGGAGTCCAGGAAGTGAAGTAATGAGCATTCTAAATTCAACAGTTTTTCAAGGTTTTTCCAGAAAAAACCGCGATTTTCTGCCGTAACTTATTGTTCTATTTTTTGGGTTTTTTCATGAAGGTTGTGGGACTGAAGAGTTCATAGGGTACTCATATGGCTGTTTCCTCTCAAACCCTCAAATAAATTATACAAATTACTGAAGCATTCAAATCTCAATTGTATGACACATTGGATGTCAAATTGGATAGCCTCACAAACTATCTCAATGATAGTTTTCATAGTATTCAAGATTCATTGGATAACATGCATGAGAGATTTCCTATGGCGGACATCAGGGATGAATATAATCAATAAATATATTCTTGGTATGATTTGGAGTCCGATTGCGATGATTGGTATATGGATAGTTGTCATTTATGGGATGACGACCACTTTCATATTTTATTTGATGACTTTAATCCACCTTCTGTAGAGAGCATCAATGTGACAAATCGAGTGCCAATGATTATTACTAGTGTCCATCCTTCATATTCTACAGTGGTATTATTCATTCCAGATTCTTCTACGACCCTTTTCCACTATGTGGATGGATCTTCTTATTTGGATCCACATGACAGGTGTCAGTGTTTGGAGCATCATTTTGAGTTGGTTATTGGGTTCCTGAATCTTCCACGGGGAGTTCACATGAGCACTTGAACATGGGACCCGGGCTTATAATGGTGGTTGGACTACTTCAGCATGGTGGCTTTCCTTTCTACATGGGACCTTGGTTCTCCAATCTTTTTCAGTATTATGGTCCACAATTATCCATGGGACCCTGGTAAATGGTTGTACATGAAGCGTTGAGGACAACGCTTTCATAAGGGGGATGGAATGTAAGGTAGCTAGAGAGGTAGTGGGGGGGTCTAGAGGGCCCATAGTGATAATAATGGAGGTCATTCAATGTAAGGTGGACTAGGTTCACTATTTTATTAAATAAGGCCCACTATGGTAGTTAGATATAATAAATGGATAGTTAGATATAATAAATGTAAGAGGACTTCTTAGAAGGTTCTACTTCTAGAAGATTCTTCCTCTAGAATTTTCTTAGGTGATGGTAGCACTATATAAAGGGGTTCAAGCAATGTAATGAAACATGAAGAGAAATATTGTATTGTAAGTTGTTTCTCAATAGGAGGATGCCCCCTCGAAGAGGCAAGTGAACAGGAGAGGATCTCTTCCATAATAGGATCCATTGTATGGTGTTGCCCTACCCTAAGGGTTTGATATAATAAAGTGGTGGTTTTCTATATGGTTTCATATATCTTGTGTGGTGATTGTATTTATATATCTTTGGATATATTGTGATATTTGTATTCAGTTCTTTGGTTCTTAACAAACTACACCCTAATATATACCTTCTATGTAGTTGACCTGTCAGATACCGATGCAGTGTTGGGGGTACAATGGCTATATTCATTAGGAGAGATTGGGTTCAACTATCAGATGTTGACCATGAGTTTATAATATGCGAGTGGGTTCAGAGTAGTATTCATAGGTATTTCTATAGGAACACCCAGAGTAGTATCATCGAAGAGGATGGAGCGGATCTTCTGCCACGGGGATGTAGCATATGCAACATAGTGTATGATCACCACCCAAAAGGATTAAGAGGGCAACGAGAATTACCATCCATAGATCAAAGAGCTTTTGAGTCAGTATGAACTAGTGTTTGGGTCAATACCACCAGCGAGGCCACCTTACAGGGGGTTTGAGCATACTATTTAGTTGGAGGCGGTAGCTACACCTGTAATCATCATGCCCTATAGACACCCCAAGAGATTCAAGGACGAGATCGTCAAAGAAATCAAGGAATTTCTTGCGATGGGGCACATCAGGTCCAACACGAGTCCTTTTGCTTCTTTAGTCATACTGGTGTTGAAGAAATATGGCACATTAAGGATGTGCATAGAATATAAATCCCTTAATAAGAAGATGATTAAGAACATGTACCCCATTTTGCGCATAGATGAGTTGATGGACGAGCTACACGCGACAGTTTTCTTCACCAAAATTGAATTATGGTCAGGATATCATCAGATCAACATTAGAGAGTAGGACATAGAGAAGACAACTTTCAAATTCCATTTTGGGAACTTTGAGATTTTGATCATGTTGTTTGGGTTGACCAATGCACCGACCACCCTTCAGTCTTTCATACTGACTAGTATCGACCCAAACATTGATTCATACTGACTCAGAAGGCAGAGAGATTTACCGTCCACAGATCAAAGATCTTCTGAGTCAGTATGAACCAATGTTTGAGTCAATACCACCAGGGAGGGGACCTGATAGGGGGTTTGATCATACTATGGAGTTGGAGGCGGGAGCTAAAATTGTGATCACTGAGCCCTATACACATCCCAAGAGATTCAAGGACAAGATCGAGAAAGCAATCAAGGAATTTCTTGCGATGGGGCACATCAGGCCCAACATGAGTCCTTTTGCTTCTTCAATCATACTGGTGTTGAAGAAATATGGCACATTGAGGATGTGCATAGACTACAAATCTCTTAATAAGAAGATGATCAAGAACATGTACCCCATTCCACACATAGATGAGTTGATGGATGAGCTACATGGGGCAATTTTCTTCACCAAAATTGATCTACAGTCAGGATATCATAAAATCAACATTAGAGAACAGGACGTAGAGAAGACATATTTCAGATGCCATTTTGGGCACTTCGAGTTTTCGGTCATGTCGTTTGGGTCGACCAACGCATTGGCCACCTTTCAATCCTTCATGTATCACATCTTCAGGGGGCAGCTGAGGAAGTACCTTTTGGTATTTTTCGACGATATTTTGATTTACTGCATGATTCAAATTTATGAGAGGAATGAAATGAATAACATATTGAATACCATAACACAGAGATATGGATAACAACAACATATATGCAGTGAACAATAACTTATATTGAATAAATAAAATAGGTCGAAACTGTAAAACTGCAGAATTGAAACAACTTGCTAGAATGGTGGTAGCTATCTCTTAGAAGAGATGTGGCTTGTATGTGCATCCTTCTCAGCATAATGATTACAATGAGCATCCAGATGCCTTTTCAACATTACTCATGAATGCCAAAAACCTAGACATCCAAAAACCTAACCTTAGGAGATGAAATGCCAAAAGTTGTGTGAGCCCTGATGGGTAAGTTGGTACCTCAACTTCCCAGATTCGTAACTTTTCCATACGATCTCCATTTTAGGCACGTGATAACCCGTTGGAAAGGTCTTTTCAAGAACTACAGATTATGCCATCAAACTCTAACTTCATCTATAGTTTGATTGTGGCAAGCCAAAAAAACATTGTTTAGAGCCCCAAAACATCTCTGGAAGTACATAAAGATGTACTGACATGAAAAATTCCAAAATAAACCAGTTGGATTAGGTGGGCAGCCACCAATCTCCACCTGGAAGCTGTGTAGGGCTTCAGACAACCCTAGAAGTGTAGAACCCAGAATTACAAAGAAGTACAAAAGAATGTGCCGAACTAAAAACTGTCAAGAGGAGTCAATTGGAATATATGGGTGACCACCAATGTCCACCTGGATTAGTCCTCCCCCCTTAGGAAATAATGGTCTGCATTGCATTGAGTTCCCCCATTAGGCAAGTAAAATTCTACTAAATTTGGCCCTAGGCGAGCCACTTGCCTTGGTGTAGGAGTTGCCTTGCCTTGATAACTCAATAAAGTTGGATCCTCTGCTGGCAAATGTCCTTGATTGGTGTGTACACAATTTGATCAGTGGATGCTTGTTCCATGCAGTCAGGGTTGAGCTCTGTTGGTGTCAATTGTTCTGCGATATCTGAGGTGTCCAATAATGGTGGAAAATATGGCCGAAGGAGGTCCACATTGAACACTGGGTGCAAGCCAAGGAAGGGTGGAGTGTTGAGCTCAAAAGCATTGCTACCCATATCCTTAGTGATAGTGTAAGGCCCATAGCGAAGTGGGCAGAGATTTTGATGGGCCTTTGTAAGGCGCTCTTTATGCAAATGTAACCAAACCTTGTCTCCCATCTGAAACTAGCGTGGTACCCATTGTTGATCATGGTGTTGATTGTACTTAGAATTAGATTTCTGCAAAATCTCATGGACCTGTTGGTGAATGTGCTGAATCCGCTCAATGAATCTGGTGGCTTTGTCGACCTCAGACTGAACATGGGAAGATTTTACCTGTGTGGTTGCAAGAGGTAGTGAAACATCAATGGGACCCAAAGGTTGGAATCCCGACCCCACTTGAAATGGGCTATGTCCGGTGGAGCTATGGAGATCCATGTTGTAGTTGTGTTGAACATAGGGAAGACTCTCATCCCATGTACGCAGATGCTTAGTGTTGTACATGTGTAGGATGTGCACAATCATTTGATTTACGACCTATGTTTGGCCATCGGTTTGGGGGTGGAAAGTAATGGATTTAGTGAGTTTGGTGCCCAACAGTGACTAAAGACTCGACCAAAATGTGTTGAGTAACATGTTGTCCCGATATGAGGTGATGGTCTGTGGTATCCCAAAATAGACCCACACTCGTTCGAAGAAGAGGTTGGCAGTATCTGTCGCTGTGATGCTCTTCTTGCAGGTTGTGATAATGACCATCTTCAAAAACTGATCAACCACCACAAATACATAATCATTGTCATGCTTGGTGGAATGAAGACCATACATGTAATCCATCGAGATGGATTCCCAAGGCCTTTCGAGAGTAGGAAGAGGGGTGTATAATCCTTGCTTGTTGATGGATGGCTTGGCAATGGCACATGTAGTGCAAGATCTGATATACTTGTTGATGTCTTGTCGAAGTTTTGGCCAATAAAAATGTTTATGTAGAATGACCACATCTTTCTCCATGCAAAAATGTCCTGCCATCTGACTCTAGTGAGCCTCCCAAATCATCTTTGCACGCTCGCTTGTGGGAACACAGAGGTGGCCAACATGGCATAAAAATCCATCTTGGATGTGAAAATTGGTGACATTCACTCCTGTACCCAGGAGTCGATAGGTGGTGGCGAAGTCATGGTCACACTCATAAAGTTGGGGCCACTCAGATGCCTCATGCCCACAAGAATGGAGCATTGTGGTGAGGGCAACAACGGGAGCGTGGTTGAGGAAGTCAACGATACGATTTGTGCTCCTTGTTTTATACTTGATGTTCAAATGAAACTATTGTAGGTATGTGGACCACTTTTGATGGTGGTCATTCTGAAACTTCCCCTATGTCTATATGAACTGTAGAGGCTTATGATCAGTGTGGATGATTGTCTCCTTTCCTATAATGTAATGTTTCCATTGACGACAAGCATGCACAATGGAATGCAATTATTTGTCATAGGTGGGGTATTTTCAGATAGTATATGAGAATGTCTCACTATGGTATGCTACTGGATGACCTTGCTAAGTGAGAACTGCGCATACAACATAGTCGGAGGCATCAATCTTAATCTCGAACGGTTGTTGGAGATCAGGTAAGGAGAGTACTGGAGATGATCACAAGCGATGCTTCAGATCATCAAATGCTTGTTGTTGTGCCTATCCTCATGTGAACTTTGCCTTGCCACTGACCTTGGTTGCTTGAATGAGGGCCCATTCATTATGGGAGAAATCCCAACATGAACCTTCGATAGAATTTGGAAAGTCCCAAGAAGATCCAAAGCTCGATTAGTGTGGTCAGGCCTGACCAGTCACGGATGACTTGGATCTTAGTTGGATCCACATGTACCCCATGCTCATCTACAATGTATCCAAATTATTGGACCATGTTCATGCCAAAGGAGAAATTTTCCAAGTTGGCATATAGCTTGTGCTGTCGCAGAGTGCCCAAAACCTGTTGAATATGTTGCATGTGCTCCTCCTAAGTTCTATTGAAGATGAAGATGTCATCTAGATATACCACCACAAAAGAGTTGGTGAAGGGTCTCAATACATCATCCATCAATCTCATGAAAATTGTTGGTGCATTTGTTAAGCCAAAGGGCATGACTAACCATTCAAAGATACCTTCTTTAGATTTCAAAGTTGTCTTCAATACATCAGTTGATTTGATGGGAACCTAGTGGTAGCTAGACTTTAGGTCAATCTTGCTGAAGAACTTTGTCGCCTTGAGTTGGTCAAGAAGGTCATAAATTCTAGGAATTGCGTACCAATTCCTAACTGTGATTTTGTTTAATGCTCTGTAATCAATGCAGAGCCGCAAGGTCCTATCTTTCTTGTGCACCAACACAATCGGGCTTCCACAAGGGGAGGAGTTGTGTCAGATGTGCCCCTTTTGAAGCAGCTCTTGGATCTGACACTTGATTTCGTCATTTTCCATCATGGAGTGATGATAAACTATTCCATTAGGCAACAAAGCACTGGGGGTTAGATCAATTGGATGCTTGACTTGGCAGTGTGTCAGTACCCCGGTGGGTGAGGAGAAGATGTCTCTGTACTCTTCCACGATCCCGTACACTTTCTTATGTTGCAAAGATAGGCTCTGTGTAGAGGTCACAGATGTGGCGGTGACCTTCTGCTTACTGTGAGCACAGATCACAAAGAAGATGAACTTCCCGGTCTATGAAATGACCTTACTGCATTGCTTAACACAGATTAAAGAAATAGTGGTAGGCGACGCTACCTCTGGTATGTTGTACAATTGTCTACTAAAAGTAATAATAACATTGCGGGGTCTAGATTCATACACAACATGTCGCTTCCACAAACATGGCTGGAGTAAAAGAACATCGCAAACTTCAAGGGGAACAATATCACACAATACATCATCTTTGAAGGGCTTGATGCTATAGGGAAGAAGACATTGTTGGCTGACGCAAAGATCTCGTCCTTGGCGAAGCTAGCCGATGGTGTAGGGCTGCAGGTGCAGTGTTATCGGCAAGTCTAGCCGCTTAAAGACCTCAGCTGAAATTAAGTTCTTCTGACTATTGCTATCGACAATGAAATGCAACAGAGTCCCCTTTACCCACATTTGTGAGTGAAAGTGGTGTCCCCCTTCCTCTGGTTCTTCTGGTTTGCTTAGATGGACTTTCATTGTAGAGACATCGACATTGGGTTCAACATCAATGATCCACTTTCCACTTTCTGGATTTGATTCGGAGTGAGAATATGCCTCTGATTCAGAAGCTTTCAACTCGACCACCAGTGACTGCTTGGAGTGACATTCTTTGGTGTTGTGCCAAGGGATTTTATGGTATTCACACCACTTTCCCGTGTCCTTCTTAAACTTCTCATTACCATTCTTGGGTTCCGTCTTGGACTGGTTGTTCGGAGAGTGGCCATATTTTGTCTATCCCTTGTTTGGTGGGTTGGGACCAACTTTTCCCTGCTTCGGCTATGAGGAATTTGCAGATCCAAACTCTCGCCTCTTCTGCTTAACTTTATGCTCGATGTTGACAACATATCTATAAGTCGCAACTAATGATGTGATGTCCATAAAATCCATTTTTTTTTAATGTATCTGTGCAGACAATTGTGGTATTTGAGCACCACATGTTGTTCAAAGTCTTTGATACCCAATTTGGTGCGCATAGTATGGAAAATATTGGTAAAATCTTGTACTATTTGGTCCCTTTCCCGATGCAACATGGTCCATCTTGTGCACTAGTCCTCATGGCTTCCAATAGGGTAGTACTATTCTTTAATGGAATCCCTTAAGGAATCCTAGGTGGGGGCGACTGTAAATATTGCAGATTCCTTTGTGGCCCTTTGTTTAGAGTATGTGTTATCACATATTCTTGCAGGGGGGTGTTTTCCCTTAGGAGTTGGCCATTGGATGATCAAATGAGAAAGAAGGGGGCTTAAAAATCCCACAATTGTGATTCATCCAAAGTCGGGGTGTGTTGTGCTATGGCGTGCGCATATCGGGATAGTGGAGAATGCCACTTCAGGAATTTTGAAGTGAGGAAGGTGCGAAGCCCTTGAGTCCTGAAGTGTGAAGAAGATCTTTGTTGTCCAAACCGGAGGGGCATGTGGGAGAATATTAGCGAATTCGCGAGTCAGGGTTTTAGCGTGGAGCACGGTGCAAGTTTGAAAAACAAGAAATCTTGAAATCATGGTTTCACAAATCAAAGGTTTGACAGGAAGCAACGCCCTGATTCCTCGAAAAGAGAAGTCCTGAAAACATTCAGGGATAGAGCCCTAGGTCATGGCCCAAGGTCATATAGAAAAAGCGGGGCCACAAATAAGAGCAAGCGCCTGTGTATCGGCTGGTGACTGGGGTTTTCAAGATGCAATCATGGTCGTCGGATGCATAGCAGATCCGACCGTCAATCTGAGAGAGGCGATTTCACGAGTTTGAGCATCGAGATATTGGGAATCAAGTGGAGTGAAGACTCCCGAAATGTGAAATCCCAAAATTTCATAGGGTATAAGTGTTGGGTCATGAACCGAGGTCGTATGCAGGTAAAGGTGCAAAGTTCATGTGAGCTACGCCCAGGGACAAAACATCGATGTTGCCACAGAAGGGGTCGCCACGTTCTCCAGGTGCCAAATCGACTCGGCCTCATTCTGATCCCGATGAAGAAGTAAATGAAAGAGGGGGGAGGTGGTTGAAGCCTCGCCTCACCCCATAGATGAAAAGCATGGAAGAGATGGCGATGGAGGCGGACCATCAACCCGTGGTACCCCTGTGAGCTGGTTTTTCTGCAGGGCCCATACTGATCTGAACTCACGTTTGATAGGAGAATCCAGGTGCAGACTGATAGAAGAAGATGCAGACGCAGAGCCTTGAATGCAATGGTTCAAGTGCACCTCTGCTGAGGATGGCGAATTATTTTGAGTATATATGTGGAGTTTTGGGATTTTGTAAAGGTCTTTGGTTAAGCAGAGCTCCCAATCTGTAAATTTGTTCTGCCAGAGTTGTTCTTTGGTTATGTAATCGATTTGAGACTTTCATGTTAATAGAAGTCAACTTCCTTTCTCTTTCATTTTGTTTGTAAAGCTGTTTAAAACACTCAGGAATGGATGATCCAGCCGATGATTGTTATACCGTTGTAATGGAGGTTTGATTACAACAGTATCGTGGTTAGTTTTATTCATTTCCCTGTGTATTTGTTTCCTTCTCACATTGAATGGCTCGGGCATGGAGGATCCAATTGATTTGTTGCACTTGTAGGATGATGGAGGTTTGATCACACTACAACTGTAATTATGTCCCTTGTAGACATATTTTGGTGTCTGAATTTGAGTTCAAGAATGCTCTTGAGCTTGGGTTTTCTTCTCTGAGCTGCTGGAAGGACTGATGCCCATAACAGTCTCCTTCACCCTTTCTCCTAATTCTTCCCTATGCTCTCGCTTTAACTCAATTTACTGACTAAAGTTAATGTGGCCCTCACTTCCCTGTGCATTTCATGTCCATTTCTATGTTGAACATCTTTCATGTTGTTGAGTTTTGGCCATAGACCATCCACATTTAAACCAACATCCACCCCAAACACTATTAGGTACTGGTATTACCTCCCTTGCAATCAGGAGGTGATTTTCCGTGCTAACATTTCTGGAGTCGTTTCCATGGATGAAAGTGAATATATCTTCCTTGGGAGAACAACAACGAGCTTCTGATTCTGAAGGTGCATCAGGTATCAGAACCATTGAAGATTGTGCTTGCACCTGGTGACTCCAGTGAAGCGACTCCACTGTTTCAGTGTGACTGCTTCTGGCTACACCTGGTATCCCCTTGAGAGAACACAACGATCGGGTCTGGTCTTTGATGGTGAACAAAGACCAAACACACTCATTCTGCATATCATTCACTTGGCGACTCCATGGTTGAAGGATCGATTGGCGACTCCACTAGTTCGAAATGAACAAAATCCTGGCTCAAAGGTTTGCTCCTTTTAATTTTTCTCATGTTCATGGTTTTCCTAATGTTGTCCCTACTATGGATGAATGGGGTAATTATTTGCCCATATTTAGAGAACGTAAAGAGGACAACCTTGCTCGACATCTCCATGAGTTTCATGAACTCATGCATCAGTGGGAGATACATCATGAGGATGTTTTAATGAATATGTTCATGTTCTCATTGGACGGGGATGCCCGTGAGTGGTATCAATCCTTGCCCCCTGCTAGCATCTCCTCCCTGGAACAGTTTCATGCAGCCTTTAATAAGCATTGTCAAAGGTATTATTCCTCTGAGTTAATCTATTATAATTGTTGTGAGGAATGTGAAGGCCATCATCAAGATATGGTTGTGACTAGTGAAGGCTGTGAGGATGAGGGCCATAAGGAAGATGAAGATTCTTTGGACGAAAGTAATGAAACTGATAAAATCTCTCTCTGTCAAACTAGAAAGGTTGGAATCTGAAGAAAGCGCAGAGGATTTTCCAGTCCTTGAGGTGGATGTTCTTAGCAAATCTACTTAGGATGATAATGAAGATTTCATAGCTGTAGAGGCCTTGCATTATGCTCATGAGGTGCATGTTGTCCCTAGCTTCGATGATTATTCGGATGAAGAGCAGCAGGGCCCCACATCGTAATTTGTTGACTTGGGGAGAAACCATCCTGTATATGACAACTACGAATCAAATTATGAGCTGGATATGCCGGATTTCCAAGAGCATACAACAAGGCCCTGTCCTCTATTCATTAACAAAAATCATCATGAGAAAATCAACCATCCTGAGCAGCAGATTGAAGAGCAGATCTTTCCCATGGGTCTTGTTTATGATGATTATGACTTTGACCCTTGGGAAAGCCATAAAGAAGAAAAGGAGCAACAGAAGGGGTAGTTCATAGCCTTCCCAGAGCCTGTAGGTGAGCAACCACCACTTGAGACCAGTTAGCCTGCATTAACTTGTCATCCACCTATGCTTATTAGAGATATCCAACCATGTGTAATCAACTGTGGAGCAGATCGGGTTGTCTGTTACAACTTTTCCAGAGTCTGCCACTCATTCTATGAGCTTGTCAGCGAGTACATGGAGCTGCATTTCCTTCATGCCTTGGAGCCGCCTAGCTTTTTCTCAACTTTAGCCTTTCAAGGAAAGCTGAAGGATGTAACCATTCTATTGTCACGGTTGCATCGTCTGTTATCAATCATTGACAGAGTAAAGGAAATTCCAATTAGGAAGTTACTTGAATGGATATGGTGTAAATTCTTTTCACCTAGAATTGTGTAAAAATAAATTAGTTTAGGACTGTACATAAATAAGCTCCCTGGACCATGTGTGTTTATTTTTGTTTTTTACTTATCGACCTGTATTCTTCAGCAAGGTGTTTTGAGCTTGACTCCATATCCCAACATAAGGCGACTATGTTAGGGTCCTAACCCGCACATAGGTAGGATAATATATTCGGATGTAATAAAGGTCAATATTAATAAGGCCTTGCAATAAAATAGAATAAGTCAAATGTAAGAAGACCTAATAGAAGCTTCCGCTTCTAGAAGGATCTTCCTCTAAATGCTTCTTTTGATAGGCATATTTAGTATAAATAGGAGTCGAGGGTATGAGAACCCTAGCATGGAGATTATTGTAATAGAGCTCTGCTTGACTGGAGGTTACCCCCTCGAAGAGGCCCATGAACATTGCTCTCAGAATCAAAGTGTTATTTTTGCTGTTATTTCTTATATCATTTCAGTGTTATTGTGGTGATTATTCTGGTTATATTGTTGTTATTATGACATTTCTAGCATTTTATTTATGTTCTGCATACTTTTAATATCTGGTATATTACATGTGGTATCAGAGCACTTTCCTTGGCAGAAATTGCGGGTAATTTTTTTTCAGGGTAGAGACGTATTCCGACGTCTTTAAGCCATAGAGATCTGTCGTTACGCGCATAAACCCACGGTTGAGGGATTCATACACGCAAGAACTACAAGTGGTTCTTAAGCGCACATCTGTTGTCCATCGTTGTAATCCCTGTTGGTACTTGACTGGTAGCGCATCAGACAACACTTGTGTACGAATCGACCTAGATTTCTTGAAGCCCTCTTTAGATAAACCGATCGGTCGCCTGACCGCCATAGTGCCACCGAGAACAACACTCGAGAAGATACTCTTTAGTACCTGGGTAGTACGGCTAAGGGTACGGTCTATCCTCCTTAGTTAGTGCCCTGAGATATTGGGCTGAGTACTACTGTTGGACCCCGCACGTATATCAGAGAGCTATAGCACAGGGAAAACCCTTGTTTGTAGAACCCTTGAATACCTAACCTTTGGGGATAGAAACATAAACAAATTAAAGTAGACAAGATCTATTACCGCGCAACTATGTTTGGATTGCCAAGTAAATACACATTTATTTCTGGTTAAGAATTTGGGCATTTCCTCTCTGCAGTATTCTTCAGACCGGAGTATAACTCCGCAGGTGTAAAAAAAAAGAAAAAAAAAAATCTGGAATTTTTTTCACCATTATTTGAGACCTATTCCATTGGATTCATCTCTTCGCCCTTATCACATTCATCCATATCATTTTTTGGAAACAATTTTGACCCCGCTCGCCCCTTTTCAGTTCTCCCATCCTCATGGCCCATAGCTGTAGCCAAGACTTGGAAGCTTGCTTTAACACCTTGCAATATAGTCTCATCGAGACCCAACAAGAAGGGAAACAACTCAGTTCCAATGTTGTCACCATAAATACAACCATGCAGTCCTCAATGGAGGAAATCAAACAAGACCTGACCACCCAGCTTGAATTTTTCTTTTTGGCACTCTACACCAAACTGCATATCCCTACAGATAACCCTTCCTCTTCCTCACCTCCACATACTGAAGGTGACCATTCCTCTCATTCCCATAACTTTCAAAACCATCACTTTCAACGTGACCTACACCTTCCGCTGGGTAACCCAAATGGAACATTATTTCTCTTTATATGACATTACAGATGACTTGGCCAAACTCCGGTATGGTGTTCTCCATCTAGATCAAGAACGTTGGCAATGGTGGCAATGGATAAAAACTTATTGTCAAGGGTATATTGCTTGGACACACTTTGTGGCAGAGATTTATGACCACTTTGACACTGACACCAACCATTTGGGCCATTTGACAAAGTTGAAACAATCACAAACAATGGAAGACTTTATAGCTACCTTTGAGCGCCTGGCTTTTCGAAAAGAGGGCATGTCTAATGCCTTTTTCTGAGAATGTTTTATTAGTGGCGTCAAGTATGAGATTCGGGCCCATGTCCTCATGGCTCGGCCTCAGATTTGGGTGGAGGCTACTAAAAGAGATAAAGAAGCACAACATGTTGTATTTTCTCAAAACTGAAAACCCTCCTTTGTCCCTCGCCCTAAAACAGTAAATCCCACTACTCCCTATGCTCCACTAAAGATCCAAAACTTGATCAGGGCTGAAATGGTTGAATGCCAACTCAAAGGCCTTTGTTATAATTGTGATGACAAATATTCATCGGGCCACAAGTGTAAGGAACAAAATTTGTTTATGGCCATCTCCGAGGATATTTCAGAAGAGGATATTGAAATTCCCCTTGTGTCTGAGTCACTTGAAACCCCCGACGTAACCCCTCCCTCAGACCCTCCTAAAGTAGAACCGTTCATTTCCCTCAATGCTCTCACTGGATTCTCTGCTCCCCAAACCCTCAAGCTAATCGGTTACATCAAGCATCAGAAGGTCATCATTCTAGTTGATAGTAGAAGCACCCATAATTTTATTCATCACCGCATTGCCCAAGAAACTTATTGCTACATCCATGTCGTCAATAATTTCCAAATCATGATTGCCAATGGTGGCTCCATGAAATGTGGAGGGCATTGTGAAAATGTGCGTCTCCAAATTGGTGACTACCACCTGAAATCTCATATGTTTGCTATCGAAATGGGTGGTTGTGACATTGTGTTGGGTGTAGACTGGCTAAGGACATTGATTCTCGTGGATTTTAAGGAATTAACCATGAAATTTGACCAGGAGGGACCAATATAAGTTCCAAGGCATCACCGTCAGTTCACCTAAGATCATTAGTTCCCATCCCATGGAAAAGCTGCTCAAAAAGGGTCATTCTGGTGTTATTGCTCAACTCCATGCCATACAAGCAACATAAACACCCTCGCTGTCGCAAGACCTCCAAGCCATCCTTTCTAAACATCAAGTGGTTTTTTTCGTTCCCCAGGGACTCCCTCCTTCACGTGGTGTCATGATCATTCTATTCCCCTTGTACCTGGAAGCCTTCCTCCCAATATCCATCTGTATCGTCACCCCTTTTCCTAAAAAAATGAAATTGAGAAAATGGTCCAGGAACTCCTTAATGCAGACGTTATCCGACCTAGTATGAGCTCCTACTCTTCTCATGTGGTCATGGTCCTGAAGAAAGAAGGTTCTTGGTGAATGTGTCTTGACTTTCGTGCCCTCAACAAACTTACCATTAAAGACAAATTTCCCATTCCTCTCATTGATGACCTCCTGGATGAATTGAGTGGTGCCCAATTCTTTACTAAACTTGATCTTCGTTCGGGCTACCACCATATATGTATGAAAGAGGCAGACATTCCCAAGACTACCTTTAGAACTCATGAGGGCCACTATGAGTTTTTGGTCATGCCCTTTGGCTTGTGTAATGCCCCCTCCACCTTCCAAAGCCTCATGAATCATGTCTTCCGTCCTTTTCTTTGTCATTTTGTCTTATTTTTCTTTGATGATACCCTCATCTATAACAAGACCTGGGCAAAACATCTTGCTCATGTGGATCGAGTTCTCCATCTACTCTCTCAGCACCAACTTTTCCTGAAACAGTCTAAATGTGCTTTTGGCGCCTCAGAAGTAGAGTACTTGGGTCATCTGGTTGGAAAGGACGACGTCAGGGTAGATCCTAAAAAGATTGAAGCTATGCAAGACTGGCCTCACCCAAAGACTCTCAAAAGCTTGCGTGGATTTCTGGGCTTAACAGGTTATTATCGCAAGTTTGTTAAGAATTACGGAAAGATTGCAACACCTCTCACTGCTCTCCTAAAAAAGACCTCTTTCACTTGGACTCAAGCTGTTGCTCAAGCTTTTCAAACCTTGAAGATGGCCATGTGCACCACTCCATTCCTGGCACTTCCTGATTTCACAAATACCTTTGTCTTGGAATGTGATGCTTCAGGGAAAGGAATTGGTGCTGTCCTTATGCAAGAGGGTCGGCCTTTGGCCTTTACCAACAAGCAACTATCTGAAAGAAATTTTGGCAAATCTATCTATGAAAAGGAAATGTTGTCTATTCTGCATGTCGTTGATTTGTGGTGCCCTTATCTATTGGGGCAACGCTTCCAAATTAAGACAGACCATCAAAGCCTCAAGTATTTTTTAGAACAACGCATTTCCTCCCCAGAGCAACAAAAATGGGTAACTAAGATATTTGGCTATGATTATGAGATCATTTACAAGAAAGGCAAAGAAAATGTAGTTGCAGATGCACTTTCCCGTAAATATGAAGATGAAGGATTGTTTTTTTCTCTTTCCTTCATTGTACCAGATTGGCTCCAAGCTATTCGCCAGGAATGACTACAAGATCCTAAAAGTTTGCAGTTGATCCAACAATTGCAGTCCAGTGCTCCAGCTCCCCCAGGGTACTCTTGGCTCCATGATGAGCTTTGATACAAAGGCCATTTGTATTTAAGTAAACAATCAATGCTTAAATCCACGGTACTTTCTGAGCTTCATGCTACACTGACAGCGGGGCACTCTGGGTTCACCAAAATCTATGACATGGTCAAACGTTCTTTTTTTCTGGGATGGTATGAAACATGACATTCATAATTTTGTTGCCGAATGTGATGTGTGTCAACGCAACAAGGGAGAAACAGTCAAATCTCCAGGCACACTACAACTGCTCCCGATTCCCCCTGCTATTTGGAAGGACATCTCTATGGATTTTATTACAGGCTTACCCAAATCGGGAAATAAATCAGTCATCATGGTGGTTGTTGATCGCCTTTCCAAGTATGCTCATTTCTGCGCTCTTCAACACCCATTTACGACATCCACGGTGGCTCAAATTTTCATGGATTAGGTCTTCAAGCTTCATGGCATGCCACAATCTATTGTTTCTGATCGCGAGCCAACTTTCACAAGAAATTTTTGGCAAGAACTGTTCAAGCTACAAGGCACCCAATTGCATCTCAATACAACTTATCATCCCCAGACTAATGGTCAAACATAAGTTGTCAACAAGTGTTTGGAAACATATTTGAGGTGTTTTGCCTCGGAAAAGCAAAATCAGTGGGCTCAATGGTTACCCCTAGCTGAATGGTGGTACAACACTTCATACCATATAGCTACACACATGATTCCTTTTGAAGTGGTATATGGACAGAGGCCACCTTTAATTCTCTCATACTTACCTGGTGTCTCAAAGGTCTAGGCGGTTGACCAAACACTTACAGTTCGAGAGGATATTCTCTGTACTGTCAAAGAGAATTTGGTCATGGGACAAAATCGCATGAAGCAACAAGCAGATCAAGGTCGCTCTGAACGTCAATTTGAAGAAGGGGATCAAGTGTTTCTTCACCTGCAACCTTACAAGAAGAATTCCCTCAAGGCTGAGCATTGTCAGAAGCTAGAGCCCAAATTTTATGGTTCTTATACAGTTCTCAAGCGTGTGGGATAGGTGGCCTATTAGTTAGCTTTGCCCAGTCATTCAAAGCTACATCCTATTTTTCATGTTTCCTGCTTAAAGAAGGTGATCAGAACTAAGTGCAATATTCAAACCAACCTTCCCGAGTTAGCCAAAGAAGGATCCATTTGGCTACAGCCAGAAGCAGTTTTGGACCAGCGTGAGTGTCACCTGCATTAGAGAACCATCGAGGAAGTGTTAATCTAGTGGAAAGATACAACTCCAACAGATGCCTCTTGGGAACCAACTACCATTCTACAACAATTTCCACATCTGAAGCCTTGAGTAAAAGGTTGTTTTTAAGGGGGAGGACATGTTAGGGTCCTAACCCGCACATAGGTAGAACAATATATTCAGATGTAATAAAGGTCAATATTAATAAGGTCTTGCAATAAAATAGAATATGTTGAATCTAAGAAGACCTAATAGAATCTTCCGCTTCTATAAGGATATTCCTCTAGATGCTTCTTTTGATAGACATATTTAGTATAAATAGGAATCGAGGGTATGAGAACCCTAGCGTGGAGATTATTGTAATAGAGCTCTGCTCAACTGGAGGTTTCCCCCTTGAAGAGGCCCATGAACATTGCTCTCATAATCAAAGTGTTATTTATGTTGTTATTTCTTATATCATTTCAGTGTTATTGTGGTGATCATTCTGGTTATATTGCTGTTATTCTGCCATTTCTAGCATTTTATTTATGTTCTGCATACTCTTTATATCTGGTATATTATAGACTAGAACTGCAAAAGAGATCTTAAAGCCTCACAGGGAGGACTTTATTCCCCATGGAGCCTAATGTTATCACATATTCTTGCAGGGCTGTGTTTTCCATTAGGAGTTGACCATTGGATAACCAAATGCAAAAAAAGGGGGCTTAAAAAACCCACAACTGTGTTTCATCCAAAGTCGAGGCGTGTTGTGCTAAGGCGCGTGCATATCGAGACATCAGAGAATGCCACTTTAGGAATTTTGAAGTGAGGAAGGCACGAAGCCCACGAGTCCTGAAGTGCGAAGAAGATTTGGGCCGTCCAAATCGAAGGGGCACATGGCAGCAGA
Organism: Picea engelmannii; assembly: GCA_009831015.1. Taxonomy (NCBI): domain Eukaryota; kingdom Viridiplantae; phylum Streptophyta; class Pinopsida; order Pinales; family Pinaceae; genus Picea; species Picea engelmannii. The sequence goes on from ML800084.1 coordinate 258,190, forward strand.
TTAGCGAATTCGCGATTTCACGAGTCAGGGTTTTAGCGCGGAGCACGATGCAATTTCTTAAAACGCGAAATCCCAAAATCGTAGTTTTGAAAATTGGAGGTTTGACATGAAGCAGCGCCCCCATTCCCCAAAAAGAGAAGTCCTGAAAACATTTGGGGACAGAGCCCCAGGTCATGGCCCGAGGTCATATAGAAAAAGCGAGGCCACAAAGAAGAGTAAGTGCATGTTTATCGGCTGGTGACTGGGGTTTTTGGGATGTAATCGTGGCTGCAGGATGCATTGCAGATACGATCGTCAATCTGAGAGAGGTAATTTCGCGAGTTCGAGCATCGGGATATTGGGAATCAAGTGGAGTGAAGACTCACGAAACATGAAATCTTGAAATTTCATAGGGGATAAGCGCTGGGTCATGGCTCGAGGTTGTATGCAGGTAAAGCTGCAGAGTTCATGTGAGCTACGCCCAGGGCCAAAACGTTGATGTTGTTGCAGAAGGGGTCACCACGTTCTCCAGGTGCCAAATTGACTTGGCCTTTTTCTGGTCCAGATGAAGAAGTAAATGAAAGCGAGGGGAGGTGGTTGAAGCCTCGCCTCACCCCATAAATGAAAAGCATGGATGAGCTGGCAATGGAGGCGGACCGTCATACCCCTGCGAGCCGGTTTTTCTGCGGGGCCCATACTGATGTGAGCTTGCGTCTGACAGGAGAATGTAGGTGCAGATTGACAGAAGAAGATGTAGATGCCGAGCCTTGAATGCAATGGTTCGAGCACGCCTCTGCTGAGGATGGCGAATTATTTTGAGTATATATGTGGAGTTTTGGGATTTAGTAAAGGTATTTGTTGAGCAGAGCTTCCAATCTATAACTTTGTTCCGCCATAGTTGTTCTTTGGTTATGTAATCGATTTGAGACTTTCATGTTAATAGAAGTCAACTTCCTTTCTCTTTCATTTTGTCTGTAAAGTTGTTTAAAACACTCGAGCATTGATGATATAGTTGAGGATCATTATACTGTTGTAATGGAGATTTGATTATAGAGGTATCATGGTCAGTTTTATTCATTTCCCTGTGTATCTGTTTCCTTCTCACATTGAATGGCTCAGGCATGGAGGACCCAGTCGAGCTGTTGCAGTTGTAGGATGATGGAGGTTTGATCATAATGCAGTTTTAACTGTGCCCCTTGTAGACATATTTCGGTGTCTAAATTTGAGCTCAAGAATGATCTTGACCTTGGGTTTTCTTCTCTAAGCTACTGGAAGGCCTGATGCCCAGAGTAGTCTCCTTCGCCTTTTCTGCTAATTCTTCCCTCTACTCTCGCTTTAACTCAATTTATTGACTGAAGTTAATGTGGCCCTCACTTCCCTGAGAATTTCCTGTCCAGTTCTATGTTGCACATCTTTCATGTTGTTGAGTTTTGGCCATCGACCATCCACATTTAAGCCAACATCCACCCCAAACACTGATGGGTACTGGGATTACCTCCCCTGCAATCAGGAGGTGACTTCCAGTGCTAAGAGTATGTATCCCACTAATCCTTAACATGGGGGACGACCTTGGGGAGTGCAAAAGTAATATTTTCCCTATCGGAAAAATTGTGGACCGAAAAATACCCTTTGAGCAAATTCAACCATTTATATATAACATTTGCATATATCAGTCCTTCAAATAATTGAATATCAAATTTACTTGTACCTTGAAGGGGGTTGTGTGGCCGATTGATGAAGATGTGTCTCATGTGGGTAGCCGCCAAAGGATCTATGCAAAGTTGTCCATCATCTCATTCCTTTATCGCGCAAGGGCTTCCTTGAGCAACATTTTAAAATGATCTTTTGCTCCATCATTGATCCAGAATTGGATACAAGGACCAAAATGGGTCTAGGAAGGCCTAAAAATCAAAGTGCTCAGAATGGATTCAAAATGGATGTGTGCATAGGCCTCGTCGATACGACCCCAATGCAACTTGAATGGGCTCAAACAAATGTCATATGATCAAGATATCGCGGTGTGTTCGTTTCGTCAAATGTGAAAAAAAATGTTGACTTTACAGTCTGTCTAGTTCGTACAATGCTGACGTGGCATCTGACTCTACAAGTCGTACGACCATACTGGTGACATGGAAGGTATAGTGGATATTGACTGGGCAATGTTTGCTGATGTGGCCGAATTAGCGCTTGACACATGGCAGTTTGTGGGCAAGTGGTAAGGTGCCACGTGGCCTAGCCATGGGCTACCACATGTCACCCATTCATTGGTTGATTGATTGCAAAAGTTATGGGTTCAACGGAAGTCGAACCCATGACCTCCGGTCCGGGTCGGTGCATTTTTGTAGGGCTGGGCTACCAACCCGCACACATTGTCACTTGATAGCTATAGTGGCGATTAAATATTTAAACTTGCATGAAAGTTCATTCGACAGAGAATAGGGTTGGGGCTAGACCCCAGCCCCCGACGGACATTCCATCTAACCTCACCATGGGACCACTCTCCTATTTTGTTTGGCGCGGATTGTATGGTATAGCTCCTAGCCCCCGATCGCCCTTACCATATGCCTATGTAATATAACCGTTGGTTACCAGCTTAGCACAAAGTTGTAGGGTTACTGCCCAGTCGGTTGGGCTAGCCCGCCAACCAGGACGCTTGAACAAGAGTTGGGAACCAAGGGCCAACCGAATACTGGGCACGTGGAGACTTAGCCCGAGGCCATATGGCCATGCAAATGACCAGGGGCTGGGGATTAAGGGCCAGACCAGCATGCCAGCTTAGCAGAGGGCCACATGGAGGGTGCCATATGACCAAGGTCCCACAAATAAGGGGTTTCACCCTAATTATTTGTAAAAAATGGGTTTTATGACTTTATATTAAGATTTTTATTGATTTTCTCAGCAGTTTTGAGAGATTTTGGCCAATATTGGGGGATCTTGGGCCCTTTTTGAGGCCAAATCTTGGGGAGAAGTTGGGAGTTTGTTGCCAAATTCAAGCCTATATAAACCAAAGGTTCTTGAAGCCAAGGGAGAAGTTTAGAATAGGAAAATGCTGAAGAATTGTTGAGCCAAAGCCAGTTTTATGTAGGGAAGCCATTGAGGAGAGCACATTTGCGGGCCATTTTTGGGAGCTCCGTTCATCCGATTTCAATGTCGTCAGTTTTGTTGGGTTCTTGAGATCTGGTAGAACACAACCAGATCAATTTGTAATCTTTTGGCACTATTATGATGTATGTTTGAAGCTTTGAACAGAAATAAGAAAGCCTCACCCACTGAGACAAAGGCCCGGAGACGTAGGCGAGATTGCCGAACTCCGTTATCACTTTTGGTGTTTATGGTTTGTTGTTCTTCTTGCTTATTTTCAGATCTGTATATTTCTTAATGGCTTCTATGTTTCCTCTTTAATTCTTCCTCTTTCATTAGTTTCCCTAAATGGTAAAATAACTCATGCTTTAATAACTCAACCATTGTTGTTAAAAGATCTTTTTGGATCAAGTGGTATTAGAGCTAGTTGACGGTTGGTTTTTGAGTTTGCATGATTACCAGGGAAAAGATGAATTGTGGTGAAGGTGAGCTTGTTGAAGAGAATCCTGAGATTGGATTGAGAAAGAGAACTTCTTAAAGTGATAAGATGGCATCATAAGAGGGACTTTCTCATGATGAGAAAGAGTTTCGAAAAACTTTCTTTGCCATGTCAGAGATGATGAAGGTTCTATATGAGGATTACTTGGAATGGAAGAGACCGGTTCTAGGTGAATATTCAAAGGTCAACAGTGAAGAAGGAGAGGATCCTCCTCAAATTCCTCCTTCACCTACTTCTTCTCCATCAACTTCTACTTCTTCTTCAAGTTCAAGTTCTAAATCCACTACAAGAAAACATTCCCATAAACATAAACAAGAAATGCCTTTACTTAAACTTGATGTGAAATTTGAATTACCCATGTATGATTGTGAAGTCAATGCAGACAGACTTGATAATTGGGTCAGATAGATGGAGGTTTATTGCAGTGTGCAACAAATCAAGGATGAGGAAACTCAAATCAAGTTGGCATCACTTCGACTTGCAGGCACAACACTCATCTGGTGGCAAAGAAAGTTGCAAAATGACATGCAACACGTGGGTATTTTATTTCCATCATGGAAAGTTTTTGTTTCTGCACTTAGAAAACAATTCTATCCTTTGGGTTATAAAGAGAAAGCCTTAATTGAATGGCAAAGTCTTAAACTATGAAAAGGACAAACATTGCAAGAATACACTGATTGATTTCGTAAAATGGCATTAATGTTAGACATTCCTTTACATACCCAAGAAACTCTTATGAAGTATATAAGAGGTTTACCTGCACATATTTGTAACACTGTATTTATGTTTGGACCTACTAATATTGATGAGGTTTATGTTCAAGTAACATACATTGAAGCAGGGAAAACAAAGGTTGGTGTATCAATGGAATCGTCTTCAAGGAAAGAGGACAAAAGGAAGTGGAATGGAAAGAACAAAAATTCAGTGGCAAGAAAGGAAGAGAAGCCCTCTTATAAGCATTGCAAGAAAGAAACGCATGATGAGGACCATTGCTAGAAATTTCATTCCGAGAAGAGACCGAAGTGGTTCAAGGAAAGGAAAGGGAGGCAAATAGTTGCAGCAGCAACATGACCAACAGACTTGGGATCGGATTTGGGTGATGAATCTAAAGTCTCATTGGCTGGTTTGACAGGTAAAATCAGTGATGGATTTGATTATAGAAGCAAATTGTTTCACATAAGGGTCATTATGAGGCATACTAAGGTCGACACATTGATAGATATTGGATCTCAATCTAACTTTATTTCAGAGGAATTGGTTAGACAATTGGGATTAAACACTCAGATGCATCATAAGCCTTACTCACTTAAATGGATATGCAACAATCATAAATTGCACATAACAAAGCAATGCACATTAAAGTTTGCAATTTCATCTAAGTTTGTGGACGAGGTAACATGTGATGTGGTGCCACTCAATGAATGTGGAATGGTTTTAGGCAGTACTTATTTGTATGATCGCAAAGCAATCTTCTATAGGGAAAAGAATCAATATCGGTTAATCAAAGTAGACAAAGAATATGTTGTACATGTTCATCATCTTAAGGCAATTCATTCTCTACAAATAATGGAACAATTAAGAAAGGCCGTTCATGCAAGAAACACACCTATAATTGTTTCAAATCAAGTAATTGGTCTTAAGAAAGAACAAGAGATGCTTGTAGAATGGAAGATCAATCACACTTTGCTTCAAGATAAGCTAATGTCGTGGAAGTTTTACAAACATATTAGCTCATTTGCAGTCATATTTCTGATGTTATCATTAGTAATGTTGTCAACATGGATGATAGTGGCTTCAGTAAGATGTGACAGAGTACAACTGGCTAACAATATGTTATCAGTTATCATGGTTGTTTTACAGTTGATCTTGATGAGACAGGTGCACAGGACAGAGCTTAAAGACAAAGAACAAGTGGGGTGGCCTATCCCGCACTTGATGACTGGTTAGTATCGTTTTGGAGGACCAAAAGGTATTTAGTGGGGAGGTGTGATCCGGAATTCGATCTAGGGACCAAAATCGGTCCAAGAAGGCCTAAAAATTAAGTGCTCAGAATGGATTCAAAACAGATGTGTGTAGGCCTCGTCGATACAAACCCAACGCAACTTGAACGAGCTCAAATGGATGTCATATAATCAAGATATCATGGTCTATTCGTTTCGTCAAATAGGAAAAAAATATTCTGACTGTACAGTTCATACATTCCGTACAGTGTTGACGTGGCAGCTAACTGTATAGGCCGTACATGTGATGTGGCAGGTACAATGGATGCTGACTGGGTAGTGTTTGCTGACGTGGTCAAATTAGCACTTGACACGTGGCAGTTTATGGGAAAGTGGCAAGGTGCCACGTGGCCTAGACATGGGCTTCCATGTGGAACCCATTCATTGGTTGATCGGTTGCAAAAGTTATGGGTTTAGCGATAGTTGAACCCGTGACCTCCGGTCTGGGTCGACGCGTTTTATGAGGGTCGGGCTACCAGCCCGCCAACATTGTCACTTGATAGCTATAGTGGCGATTAAATATTTAAACTTGCATGAAAGTTCATTCGACGGAGAATAGGGCTGGGGCTAGGCCCCAACGCCCAATGAACACTCCATGTAACCTCACCATGGGACCACTCTCCTATTTTGTTTGGTGCAGATTCTATGGTATAACTCTTAGCCCCCAATCGCCCTTACCATATGCCTATGTAATATAACCGTTGGCTGCCACCTTAGTGCAGAGTTGTAGGGTTAGCGTCCAGTCAGTCAGGCTAGCCCGCTGACTAGAGCGCTTGACCAGGAGTTGGGAACCAAGGGCCAATCGAATGCTGGGCATGTGGAAACTTAGCCTGAGACCATATGGCCATGCAAATGACCAGGGGTCGGGGCCTAAGGGCCAGACTAGCACGCCAGCTTAGCACAGGGCCACATGAAGGGCACCATATGACCAAGGGCCCGAGGATAGGGGTTGCGCCCTAATTATTTGCAAAAAGTGGGTTTTATGACTTTATGTTAAGATTTTTATTGATTTTCTAAGCAGTTTTGAGAGATTTTGGCCAATATTGGGGGATCTTGGGCCTTTTTGAGGCCAGATATTGGGGGGAAGTTGGGAGTTTGTTGCCAACTTCAAGCCTATATAAACCAGAGGTTCTTGAAGCCAAGGGAGAAGTTCAGAATAGGAAAATGATGAAGGATTGTTGAGCCAAATCCATTTATATGCAAGGAATCCATTGAGGAGAGCACCTTTGCGGGCCATTTCTAGGAGCTTCGTTCATCCGATTTCAGTGTCGTTAGTTTTGTTGGGTTATTGAGATCTGGTAGAACACAACCAGATTAGTTTGTAATCATTTTGGCACTATTATGATGTATTTTTGAAGCTTTGAATAGAAATAAGAAAGTCTCACCTACTGAGACAAAGGCCCAGAGACATAAGCGAGATTGTCGAACTTCGTTATCACTTTTAGTGTTTATGGTTTGTTGTTATTCATGCTTATTTTTAGATCTGTATATTGCTTAATGGATGTTATGTTTCCGCTTTAATTCTTCCTCTTTAATTAGTTTCCTAAATGGTAAAATAACTCATGCTTTAATAACTCAACCATTGTCATTAAAAGATCTTTTCAGATCAATCATCTTTCTTCTCGTCCCCCATGGGTTGTGGTCGGGTTCGGTGTGGTCGATCTTGCATAGGCTCGACTGGTCCGAGATCCATCTTCTTGTACCCAGATCTTGTCGAGGACATGCACAAAGAAAAACAAATGAAGAGCAGACTGCTATGATACCATTGATCCAAATTTATGAGCGGAACGAAATGAATAACATATTGAATACCATAACACAAAGATATGGAGAAAAAAAACAACTATCTAGTGATCAACAACTTCTATTGAATAAATAAAATAGGTCGAAACAATAAAAATGTAGAAATGAAACAACTTGCTTGAATGGTGGTAGATATCTCTCAGAAGAGATGTGACTGCTACGCGCATTCGTCTGAGCAGAATGATTACAATGAGACTCCAAAGGCCTTTTTAACATTACTCATGAATGCCAAAACCCTAGATATCTGAAAACCTAACCATAGGAGATGAAATGCAAAAAGTTATGTGGGCCCCGATGGGTAAGTTGGTACCTCAACTTCTCGGGGTCGTAACTTTTGCATACGACCTCCATTTTAGGCATGTGATAACTCGTTGGAAAGGTCTTTTCAAGAACTACACATTATGCCATCAAACTCTGATTTTGTCTATAGTTTGAATGTGGCAAGACAAAAAACACTGTTTAGGGCCCCAAAACAGCCCGGGAAGTACAAAAAGATGTACTGACATGAAAACTTCCAAAATAAGCCAGTTGGATTAGGTGGGCGGCCACCGATCTCCACCTGGAAGGTGTGTATGGCTTCAGAAAACCCTAGAAGTGTAGAACCCACAATTATAAAGAAGTACAAAAGAGAATGTTGAACTAAAAACTGTCAAGAGGTGTTAGTTGGAATAGATGGGTGGCCACCAATATCCACTTGGATCAACGCAGGACATGGGCTTAGCATTTGGCACACTTGGAGGAGGTCTTGGGCATTATCCATGCACAATCATTATATTCCAAGGAGTCCAAGTGTGAGTTCGGGATGAGATAACTATTGTACTTGGGGCATATCATCAGTGAGCATGGAGTACAGGTTCATTAGGAGAAGATCATGTCCATTCTATATTGGCAAACACCCAAGAACCTCACAGAGCTTAAGGGATTCTTCGGGTTATGCAGTTACAACATGCGGTTTGTCAGGGGTTTTTCACAGTTAGGGGGACCACTCGCAAATCCAACCAAGAAGGGTGTTTTTCAGTGGACTAATGAGTCACAACAAACTTTTGAAAAAATGAAGAAGGTTATGATCACATGCCATGTTTTATCCCTTCTTGATTTCTCTCGGCCATTTGTCCTAGAGTGTGACACATCATGGGTGGGGATTGGAGCAGTTTTGATGCAGGGGGGCCATCCCATTGTGTGTGAGAGCAGGAAGCTCAATGAGTCGGAGAGACTCTATTCGATTTACGACAAGGAAATGCTAGCAATCATGCATGCTTTAACCAAATTCAGGCAGTATCTGGTGGGTAGCATGTTTGTAGTGAATACTGATCACAACAATCTCAAGTATTTCTTGGATTAGAAAGACCTTAGCAAGAGACAAAAAAAGTGGGTCTTGAAGATCCAAGCCGTTGACTTTGACATCGATTATGTTAAAGGAAAAAGTAATGTTGTAGAAGATGCTTTGTCCAGGAGGCCAACAGGGTGTTCAATGATGGATATTTGCACAGACTGGAAGGCACATTTGTTCGTGGAGTATTCCAAAAAAAAGTTTTTTTGTGAGGTACTAGATGGATAGGTAGTTGATGATAGATACCAGGTGTTACACAATGTCATTTTCTATAAGTACCAGATCTACTTGGTTCCTGAATCTACCTTAAAAGGGAAGGTTCTGAAGGTTTGTCACAATTCACCTACAACCGAGCATTAGGGATTCTTCAAAACATACCAACATATCAAGGAGAGATAATCATGGAAGTGTCTCAAGGATGATGTACTAAAGAACATCTAGGAGTGCACAACTTGTCAGCATAACAAATCTAATTAGACACACATCACGGGGTTACTTCAATCTCTACCCATTTCGGAGCTGAAATGGGAGAGAATTTCTATGGACTTCATTGCAGAAATTCCTTGAGTGCAGGGTTGGGACTGTATATTTGTAGTGGTCGACAGAATGACCAAATTTGCACACTTCTTTGCCATACCCATGGACTACAAGGCCATACATGTATCATAGCTATTTTTCAGATAGGTTTTCAGATTGCACGGTTTACCCAGGCAGATAGTCAATGACAGAGATGGGCGCTTCATCAACGCGTTTTGGCAGGAGCTCTTCAGGTTGGTGGGTACAGAGTTAGCCACAGGTACCAGCTACCACCCACAAATATATGGATAGACAAATATCGTCAAAAAATGGGTGGAGGGGTATCTGAGAAATTATGTGGGGGGGTAGCAACGCACATGGGTGAGTACTATTAAAACACAACTTACCACATGTCTCTCAGGATGTCACCATTTAAGGCATTGTATGGATACAATGCACCCTCATTTGTGGAGATTGTGTTTGGGGGTACCAAGGTCCTGGGGGCCAAATATTGGATGGAGGAGAGTCAAAGGATTCTACAAGCAGTGAAGGATAATCTGCAGGTAGCTTAGAACCAACAAAAGATCTATGTAGATAGGTAGAGGATAGAGCGTAGTGTTGAGGTATGGGACTTGGTTTTTCTGTGATTACAACCATACATATAGCCTTCATTGAAGAGGAGCAGGGCTGAGAAGCTGAAGCCTAGGTTCTATGGGTCATACAGAGTCATCATGAAGGTAGGCAAAGTGGCCTACGAGCTAGAGTTGCCAGAGGGTAGTAGTATACACAATGTGTTCCATGTTTCTTGCCTTAAAAAGGCAGTGGGACAACAAGTGTCCATTTCATAGGAGCTGCCACCCTTTGATGAGGAGGGTGTAATGTTCCTGACTTGGCTAGTCTAGGAAACACTGCTAATGTGTGTGTAGGATCAAAGGTTTACAACATATAAATGATCATACAAATAATAAATGCGACAAAGGACTGCAAGTTTGTATTATGATATCTCTGTGGATTACAAAAATGGCCGAATGCGGCTGAATACTGACAATACTCGACTAGATCAACATACAAAGGATCTTAGTCGGAATATAAATAAGCAACTGCGACTGAATAACATCACTCGGCTAGATCAAAAGACAAAAGGATCATAGCCGGAATACAAATAAGCAATTGCGACTGAATAACAACACTCGGCTAGATCAAAAGACAAAAGGATCTTAGCCGGAATACAAATAAGCAACTAAAAGATAATACCCGGAATATGGGAGCACTGAAGAGTGATGGAAGACCTGGATGATCTTCCCGGTGACTACGGTGTGTCTTTCAACACCGAAATCAACCAACTGGTGTCTTCCTCCTGGAATACACTGAACTATCTCTCCTGAGATGCGCCTCTTCTCCTCAATGACAAGTCATAATCT